>JAFBJS010007342.1:1775-42471 GCA_016785265.1 Paraplagusia blochii
TATTTATACATATATTACACACATACTTTATGTTTTTATAGATTATATATCTGAGCTGCTTGTGAAGAAATATTACTGTATATGTGCACCTGTATGTTTGTTGCTAATACCTATAGGTATACATGGATATATTTTATATCTACACATATAGGTTTGTATATATGGCTGTACATATATAGTAGTAAATATACAGCCATATAGTACATATAGAGTTTATATGTGCTGTAGGTGTTTGGAAAATTACTGTTTTAATGTGAATCACATATATGTGTGTAAATATATATATATATATATATATATAAATTTCTATATTTAAATGTACACATGCATATATGTATAATAATAATTTCTATGAGCTGCATATGTTTATAAATATTACACAGACATATATGTCTATATATTCATTTTCACACCATACATTGTGACTGGACAGTGTGTTTCCATTTATATTTCTCAGACATATACAGAGGGACAAGGACAATAGAATCAAGTCTGAAAGAGTGAAGACATCGTTATTGTCCACTGAGGTAAAAAAATGACATTACAGCAGTGGACGGGAATTTTTCTTGCGGACAAAAGACCTTTCATGGGAATATGACAAAGGCGGGAAGTTTCTCGTCCGGCAACGTAATGACGAGAAAATTGCTGCCGCAGCCGATAAACGTTGTTTATATTAAAGATTTTCCGAATTAAGGATTTCGTGAATCCGTCATGTCGTTAATGAAAGTGCGTAAATTCACTGGCTCCTAATCCACGCGGCAGGAATTAACTGCCGGAATGATCCCAGGAGAAGGTGCCGTCGTTTCCATTTGAAAGGACGGCGGCGTCTTTTGTTCCATGTGATGAGGACGGGAGAACGTGGACTACGTCGCTCCGTAACCACCTTCAAATCTGGGTTCATTTCTGCTGAATTTTTAAGCTAACGTGCAGCCGCGTGGAAACCAACGTCACCTTCTGGAATTTTCCGTGGACCAGAGGCCGTTGTAATTACCATCCACCTGGTGTGTGTTTGCGTGTTTCCTTCCTTAAGGTTAAATATCCAGCAGCGGCCTCGTCAGCGCCCTCCTACAGGCGAACACTGGCAGGAGGTCGGTTCACGCAGTCAGGTGTTTGTGCTGTTGATAAATGGCCGAATGTATCGTCCTTTAAAAAATTAGTTGCTCCTTTTTTTTTTTTTTTAAACTGTACACAATAAATTACGTCCTCTAAATTTGCAACGTTCACCGGGAGAGAAGCTCGAGGAGAACGTTACCTCGGCTGAATGTTCACCAGGGAGTTCCGGAAAATTTGAAAAATAGATATAGAAAATTAGGTGTCCCAGTCTCATTACCGGGGAGGACTTGTTGAACCTCTGCTGCAATGCCCCTGTGTCACAGGTAGAGGGCGTTAAACGCAAAGTCTGGAAATCATTACCTGTTTCCTGCCACAAGGTGTGTCCAGTGTGAGGACACACCTTGTGGGTTGCGGAATGACAACCCCCGAGATTCCCTCGCAGAGTGTGGTGAATCGAATCACACCTGACCATCGGATCGTACAGCGTGAGGACACGAATCATGAGTTACGAACTTACAACTCCTTAGATTCCCTAACACAATACGATCAAGCCAATTTCACCCGATCATTGTACAATTTGAGGACACGAATCGTGAGTTGCGGAGTGACAACTCCTTAGATTCCCTTGCACAATACGATCGATTCGATCGCACCAGACCGTCGGATCGTACAGCGAGAGAACACGAATCGTAAGCTACGTGAGATTCACTAGCACAGGGTGAGCAGCAGAGGGACGCCGCAATTGGGAAGAATCGCAAAATGTACGCTTATCGCAGGCTAATGGATGCCGGCTAAGCAGTCGAGAGGTGAGATTGTCTCCGTCCCCGAGGGGAAAGAAAAGTCAAAGTCTTTGAAGTTTCTTCCAGGTGTCTTGAGGTTTAAAGTGACCTTTCCTGGTCTCGATGTTAATTATCACGTTATATTTCTGAAATACCAGCATATTCGTCATCCCTAGTACAACCCCCGGGGGAAGCACGTACACGACGTTAAATGGCGGCGTCTTTTGTGAGTCTACACCTTGTTGCACCTCATGTTTATGTAGATTCCCACCTCCCTAGCATGTTGTGCCTTCTTCCTTCTTGTAATTCCACCCCAGCCCTGAGGGAGGAGTTTTTTTCCACTTTTTTCCCCCCTATGTGGGCGTATTAGGGCAACTAAACCATATCTGACAGGAACAGCAATTAACCTTTCCTCACTCGGGGGTCAGAGACAACAGGAAAGTAGTAGCATCGCCTGTCGGAATACATTTATTACTTTGCCCCCGTCCTCTGTGTGGACAACGTGTAGCATCATCCAATAAAACCTAGCGTCAGGTTTATCTGACGAGGTTATTAAAAAGCCATAATCACCACGTTGTGATGAACAGGTGGAGGCTGCGAAGTGTTTCCCAAACTGGATTAAAGCCGAGAAATGAATCACGGACATCGAGATACCGTTTCATCTACGACGCACTCATCAAGGTGATTAATTAGCAGGAGTTGATCGTTTTTCGCAGTTATTCTCTAATGTGACAATTTTTCCGTCAATTTCCAAAAACACCTTGATTCATTCTTCATCTTCTGTTTCCTGGACCAGAAGTCCTTGTGGACCCAAACGCTGGACCTAGATAAAAGGTAAGTGTAGTGTCAAGACGGGACCTGGTGTAAAATCTTGTGATCGATCGGGGCTCAAGTAAACCATGACCTCCAACGTTCTCCAGAGAATTAGGTTGATCACAACTCAACAACTGAGTGCAACACTCCAGAAGGGCAGGGGTGTGGGTGCGTCTAGGCTAGCATCCCCATAGCAGGAACCCAATTCTCGCAATCTTCAAATATTCTTCCTCTTCTTAATCGATTTTGGGAACATCAACCACACAGCACTATGCCGTGGGCCGTACTGTGGGTGGAGAACCCACTGGGGGTCATGTGGGTTGGGGTGGTGCTATGATTAGAGCACCTCAGTTGGTTACGCTAGCCGCTGGAAACCTTGAAGACCCAGATATGCTTCCTTAACCACTAGGCTGCCACTATCGTCTAGAGGGTGAGAAGTTTTCTCAAAGTCACCTGGTGACTAAAACCCGCCACTAGGGGACACAAGTCAGGTGCAAAGGATCTCCTTCTTTTGTAACAAGTCTTTCTTCTCCATCATAATCAAGTCAAGTCACTAGTTGAGATTCCGGGGCTGTATTTGTGCCTGGCCCCCAGTGTTGGGGCATCCACACCATCTCAGAGTCATTATTGTCGGTGGCGTGGAGTGAAATGATAACAGTGTTATTCTATTCTACGGCTCAATCTGTTAAATCAGCGACTCCGCTATAAAAGCCAGAAATGTTAGTCCAGGCGGCCACGTAATTAAAAAAGGATCAGATTTTCTCCCCTTCCTGCCTGAATTGTTTCCAAACATTTACTCTGTCCTCCATCTGCAGCAGCCAGTGGCTCCAAAGATAAATGATCAGCCGTCCTCTGCTCTCCAACATCTCTCCAGAGTCTCTGCATCAGCCGGGCCTTTCAAGTCAACGCGCTGCTACATCCATTCACACTGTTTTTTTTTTTTCCTTTTCTTTCTTTTTTTTTCCTGCCGGCGAAATTAAAGGTTTCAATCAACTTAACTATTCCGGCCCCCAGAGAACCTCCGCACCAGTAGACGGGCATTAAGGACCCAGGTTTCCACTCATCTGTCATTTCAGGACTGCCAGGGCGGCGCCCTGCGCTATGTGGTCCGCTATCTCCGACTCGGGCCCGACGTGAAGGAGGCCAAATGGCTCTGCCACAGGCACAATTAGAGTCTGCAGAAACCATCTTCCACCGAGGATTCCAAGATCACACGGCTGTGGAGTGGATAAGTAACATTCTTGGGGGAATGCCAAAGTGGCCTTGCTCGAAAATGATACCTTTAGACGGATTCCGACTGCAGGGGTACAGGACCTTTTTTTTTTTGTAGAAGAGTTTTCTTTAAATTGTCATCTCTTTCCTAAGACCTGTCTGGTCTTGAAGAGAATATATTATATCTTCCTCTGTCGTTCAGACAAAGGGAAAGAAAAATAAAAATTCCGCTCAGGCGTGACCTCAGCGGGACACAGTGTCTAGACGGCAGAGGCAGGTGGTCAAGATCGGAACGGGGTGAATTTGAGGTGTGTCAGTCAGCGCTGGCATCAGTGGGAGGGGAATCCCCCTGGTGGTGGTGATTGATTCGAAGGTCTGTCTCCTCCAGGACCTCTGAGTGTTACCTCCTGCGAGAGCCGCGGGTTTACATACCACCACCAATCCCGGCAAATTGCCTCCCTGCATTATCAGATCGAGGGAGAGAGCGGGACAGGGGCTTTGCTGTTTTTCTTGGCTATTACATTTTAATACCGCAGATGAGGACGCGAAAGGGAGAGTGTTTTCAAGAGGAAAATAAATAATCAGGAGCTCAGGGCCGTTTGCGAATGAATCAATGGGCTATTAGAGGCTGGAGCGCCGGCCCTGAGAAGGCATCCGTCTCCGGCTGGGAGATATAGAGGTCAGGGATGACAATGGAAAGACATGTGGTCCAATCTGATGGGGGCGATACTGTTGTCATGTCTCGGCTGGCAGAGCCGGGCTTTCGTCCTTAATGGCACCATACGTCAACGTGGACATAACTGTCAGCCGCCCACCGCAGCCAGCGAGGGCAGTGTTTCATTGACGTTGCATCGCGGAGAGTTGGCTCTCAAGAATTTACTACAGCTGAGTTTGATGTGGCGCTAACGCGATTACGGCGGCGGTGAGTTCGCAAACTTACATCCCGCTCCCCTGGTGGCGATGAATATGAAGATTATAGGAGTGAAGGAAAAAAATATATAAGGACGGGATTTAAATCCCTGTCCCTTCATCGCCTCAGTGGTGTTATCTATCTACCTACCTACCTACCTACCCAACTAACCCACCCGCCCACCTACCCATCTACCCACCTACCTACCTATCCTACCTACCTACCTACCTACCTACTTGTACCTACCTTCCTACCTACCTATCGATCTATCTATCTATCTACCTACCTACCTACTTGTACCTAACTACCTACTTGTACCTACCTACCTACCTACCCAACTAACACATCCACCCACCCGCCCACCTACCCACCTACCTACCTATCCTACCTACCTACCTTTCGATCTATCTATCTATCTATCTACCTACCTACTTGTACCTACCTACCTACCTACCTACCCAACTAACCCACCCGCCCAACCGCCCAAGCACAGGGCGGCAGGTTGTGGATTTGAACCTGGAATCTTTGGAAACCCCTTCCGGCTTTTTAACCACTAGGGCACCACTACATGTGTTCAACCTAGTAATGGATTAGTGGAAGGAAATGGTTGGATGGTTGCATTTTTCAGTTGTTCTCAGTCTTAGATGTACAGTATCTGGGCTGCTAACCTCAGCTTGAGCCACAACGAGTACATTCCAGGGGTTGATGATGGGATTTTAAGCTCCACGTTTCCCGGAAACCAAAAGGTTTTTCCTACCCTTTGTTCAAACTCCATGTGTGGGGGTCACTGGTCTGGTTTCTCCCTGAAACCTTCGATGGAGGAAGGAAAAAACCCAGGGTTTAGAGTGGGTTTTAGATCAGATCAATATGAGGAGATGGAGCTGGAGAAGTCGTCTGATGCTGCCTTCATCATCTCATGGCTCCAGGCCTTGGATCTCCACTGACATTTTAATATTTAATATCCAACTTACTTTTGCGCCGCCGCCAACGGGAAAACTCTAAATCTTTTCTCGGCCGTAAGATTCCCGTAAAGATTAACGTGTGATGGCAGTAAATTTAAGGGAGGCATCAATCCACACTGGCAGGTCGTCAAAGGTCACCCAGGTTTTCAAACGTCTTTGACGGACGCCCGGTGTCTCCACACCCTCATCGTCCCCTAATTGTTCCATTTGCAGTGTGACCAGCGCTGGTCGGACTCGGCTAATGAAGGTTAATGAGCTCGTCTGCCGTCATTCTTCTCCTGCCGCGGACGCTTCCTTTCCCAGAAACCTTTGCGTACGTGTGTGACGACGGTGACGGCCCCCGTCTCTCATCTCGTGTGACAATGCGCCGCAGACAATGTCTCAAAGACAAAGACGAAGACGACGTTTTTTTCCCGTCACATTTCACCGTAGCCGAGGTCAATAATTCAACTCTACAACAACAACAATAGTTTATTTACTCCGTTCATGAACTCGTCGCCGCCTGTTTACTGGGCTGATTTAAAGCATGAGTGTAAATATGGATGTAAATATATAAATACACACACATATATAGATTTATTTTTGCACTAAGTCTCAAATGTCCTAAATGAACTCTTAAACGAACTGCACATATGTATACATGTATGTATGCACGGATATACGTTTTGCACATATATTAAAAAACATACAGTATATACTGTATATATACACTATACTAATGTGAATCTCTTAATATATCATATATATCTCTAATATACATAAAATGTACAAATATGTGTATATTTACATACAATAGATATATGTATAAATATATATATATACACAAACATATACACAAATATATGTGTACGTGTATAAATATTTACACAAACAATTCCATATATATTTATATATATGTATATATGTGTGAAAAATTTATACAGTTTTTGTATGTATTTAGTATGGCAATCTTGTAATGCTAATCTAATTTATATATACACACATACATTTATATATGTAATGTATATATATATAAAATATATATAAAATACACGTATGTGCATATTTATGCTTGTATATATGGAAATAGGTGTATATATTGATATGTATGTATAATATATGTGTTTTTTTCAATTGGTCATTTTAAGTGAACATTTATGGATAGATGTACTGCACATATATTTACACGTATCTGCTGTATATCTGTGTATTTAATCTTTTATGCAATCAAGTCATTTTAACGTATCTTTTCTTTACATATTACATACAAATATATGTATAATGAAAACATGTATGTATCAATATAAATGTATAAACACACATAACTGAATAAAAATACTCACACATACACACATTTCCCTATATATTTGTATATATGTATGTAATATATATGTAAATTTATACAAAATGCATACATGTATGTATGTATTTAGTATGGAAATCTCCAAAGTACACACACATATATATACAGTGTATACATACAGTGTGCAATATATGTATATAAGATTTCTATTTCTGTGCACATATATGTGTGTATGCATGATAAATATATATGTTTCTGTAAAAAAAATAACAGAATTTGTGAAATGTTCCCTCAGTCTCTAAATACTCGGGGTTTGACTTTGCTGAAAAAATGAAACTCTTGAAAACTTCCTTCATCCACTGTGTTTCCCAGACAGCCATAAGCCGGATTATTCTAAATACCCGGATGCACTGCTCCATGTAATGATCCCACTTTCCACGGATCCACTCCACTCTCTCCTACCTTTGGCGTCTAACACTCTTCTTGCCGTGCACCTGCACCTGCACCTGCACGTCCGTGGAAAGCCGATTATAAACCTGGGCTGGTCTTTATGAGGGGAAAAAAGGAAGATGCCTTTTCCTCAACAACGAGTCGATCAGAGGAAGTAGTTTTTCTCGTCTTCCCATCTTTGAGGGGACATTTTATCTGTCTCAACTAAACTACTGCGACAGGATAGGAACACAGTCGGAACACGACACATGGAACCAATGTAGCACGACGTTCAGGAACACCTAGAGTTGTGGTCCCCAACCACTGGGCCGAGGACCGGTACTGGTCCACAGAGAAATAATGTTTCCTTTTGGCGCCATCTGTCTATTACTTCCACTTGATCCATACCCATATCAACAAAAGAACTGACCAATAGAATGGCTCATTGATACGAGATTCTAACCTTGTATACCGGTGTGGTAGGAGAAAATTATAGGCTGTGCGCACTTGAGAAATCCTTGTTATTTTGGGTAGGAACATTTTATAGGGGTAGGAAAAAATTTCAGAATACCATAAATTTACTTTTACTAAGTGGTATTTATCTGCCACAACTTAACGACCGGTCCGTGAAAATAGTACAAGACATTTAACTGGTCCGTGGCGCAAAAAAGGCTGGGGAACACTGGTCTAGAGGACTCGTGGTCTAGCCAAGAACTAGGTCAGTAATTTTTGGGGACTTGATGAGGCCTGATCACCTTTAGTTTAGCATAGTGTGTGTGCATCGTTTCTCTTTGCTAGTGTTGTGTGGGTGTGTCTTTCTGATTGGCAGGGTCACATGGGTAAAAAGCTGCAAGTTGATTGGTGAAAACCCAGGATATAAACCACTGTCGGCCATCTTGCCTTTTTTTTTTCCACCTCATTTCTGTTTTTTCCAAGAACCTGGCCATGTGCTTCCTCTTGGCTGAAGGGGTGAAACATCCCAAGAAACCTACTCCGTCCAGTTGCCCAAGAAGGAACTTGTATTAGATTTAAAGTCCTGGATAACCAAGAACCTACACAGAAACCTTTAAGACCCAACAGAGACATTGGAACCATCAGTATCAGGACTTTTCTCAGACCTGACCTCCAACCTCAACTTCCTCTCCAACTCAAACCTTTCCTTCAACGCAACCTTGAAGACCCAACACCCAACGGCAACGAGGTCCCTACTGACCTACGGACCACACTGTCGGATCATTTGTCCGGACCACATTTCCATTGGGTTTCTACTCCTTGAATAAAAAAGTCCAACTCTGACCATAGTTGGTGTCTGATGGTTAAAAAGACGAAATAAAAAAAGTGCCGTAAGGTTGAGGAGTTTTCTGAAAATCGAATTCTGAGCTGACGGTGAAAATCTGCCTCTTTCTCCACCGACCAAGGACACAACTCTGAACGTTGTCCAGGTTGACAAGGCTGAAAAGAAAAGAAGATCTATCTTCTCATAAATATATATTTTTGTAAAAGCGCAGACACCTGTTTATTGTAATTAATCCTCTCGGAGGAAATGTCAAAAGCCAAGAGTAAAATCAAATTACAAAAAGTCGACGGGTGAAAGTCCTAAATAACGACTAAATATTTAATCATGTTGGTTTATTTTGTTAAAAGGAGAAAAAAAAAAACGTTTCCTTCACTATTGTTGTTTCCTAACGACCCGCAAAGGAATTATGTGAATGGACTCCTGGACCAAAACCTCCACTTAGACGCGTCATTACCCTTGTTGGAGACGAGGAGACGAGGAGACGTGGAAGGTTCTTAGTGACGTTTTCAATCGCAACCTCCATCCGTGGTTAAGTACGGTTTTTCCGTCTTACCCATCATTGCTAGCTGAGCTAGCGCCCAGGAAGCAGTTTTTGGGGATGATACCATTTTTAGGGCACCTCAGCAGTAACATTGGAACCATCAGTATCAGGACTTTTCTCAGACCTGATACCTGGGATTTTCTCATTTTACTGGAATTACACGTAGGGTTCTGGGACATTTGTTTGGGTTTTGGGGGCAAACGGCAGCGTATATCGGTAAAGGTTGATTTTAGTATTGGACGACAAAGTTTGGACGATATTGGCAAAATCTGAGTTAGCAAAAGTTAATTTCAACAATCCCAAATTATGGAAATGATGTCAATCAACACGAGGAGAAAGAGGAAGGGGTCGGTAGCGGGAGATACGCAAGTGCTCAGGGTTCTCTCTGAGACTCTGAGACTGTGCAGACAAGGAAACATCATGGTCCGTCTGGTCTGTCAGTTTTACCACACTGCCCCCTGTTGTTGAGTGGTTCTCTCCTCAATTTCCATTTTCGTAAATGTCCAGTGTGGCAGGTTGAGGCTCAAAATCCCGAGTAAATCGGCACCATATTTGATTTTCACGCCATCAAATCCTGAGGTGAAAATCACTTGTCGTAAATCTAGGGACTAGAGTTCCCGCCAAAAATCAGGCTCGATCTGTGATCGAAAATCTCCTCAGAATCCCACGATGCCACACCTAGCTTTAGCGTCCTTAGCGGCTCAGTCTCTGCGGAGCGACTCATCCCGGTCATTCAGAAGTGAAAGTGGTTTCAATTCACAAAAGCAGTGACTGAGGAGAGAAGAAGAGACACTGAACTTTCCTCCCAGATATAATCTTTGGGTGAAGGCCATGATCGGCATCTGTTGTTGCCGCGGGGCCTCGAAAAACCCTCCCACCATCTTGTCCCGACTGATAAACGATCAAATTTAACTGGCTGTGTTGGCCTTTGGTTTTATTAGACCGAGCCGTAACAACTGTTCTGTTAAGGTTAAAGAACGGTCTTGTATCCCAGAATGCACCGCTCCTGCAACGCGCCCCGCCTATTGGGCCCCACTGATTAGGTTTCTCCTAATTTGTGCGAATCTTGCGCTGAATGTGAGCAGCAGACGCGATAAAACTCCTGCAGCTGTGACTGAAACAGGTGGAAATAAACCCCCGTGCCTCCCAGCGCCACCTCCTGATAATGTCCGGGAACAACTACAGGCTGCGACAACAGGGGGCAGCGAGGAGCCCAGGGAACGGCTGCATCAGACTGCGGTCTTTTCCTGGTCTTAATTAAATCACTGCTCAATTTTTAGGAGCGACAGCATCTGAAGTTTTATGAGCCGCGGGGTTTATGTAGGTGGCGCTATTGATGTCCTAATGTTGGTAACTCGCCATATGGGCAGTGCAGACACAGTGATGCTGCAATGGGTCGTGTTCATGAGAGCAGTTCCAGGTGTAGGCTGCGGGGGCAGCATCATCACAGGCACACAAATATATTTTACATCTGTCTTGGTGCAGCAGTGGTGTCCTAGTGACGGAAGCAAACCTGAATATATATAAATATATAGGGTATATATATACAAATATATACGTATATATGTATACATAGACCAATCCATACATGTTATTTGCTTATATGTATATAAATACACATACACAGTACATATTTATTGATATATTTTTGTCTATACATGCACATTTATATGTCTCTCTTAATATATTCTGCATATACAGGCTCCTAAGTATGTACCGTATGTGTGCATATATTTACATATACAAATACACACAAGTTGTACATCTGTATATACTGTATGTTGATTTATAAATAAATATGTTTTTATTTTACGTGTACATATATGCACATGTATTTGTAGTTATATATATTTATCACATACAAGCACCTATTTATGTGTATTAATGTATATATATCTTTTTATATATTTACATATACAATGCACTTAGGTTTTCTATGTCTATTCACGAAGAGTATGTGTATATACTGTATGATTATACATCTGTATTTATATATTCAGTATATGTGTGCACCCACGTATGTGCATTTGTGCATATATGCACATATATTTACATATACCAATGTTATTAGGTTTTCTTTATTTATATACATACACTAAGTGTATATACTGTATAGATATATGTCTGCACATACATATGTGTGTATATATATATATATACTGTATATATGTATATATTTTACATTATATATGTATAAATGCATAAATGTATAAATGTGTTTATAGGTGTATATATATAGATATACATGTCCATATATGTACATATAAAGAATATTTAAATGTTTTTATAAACATATTTACATATAAATATATGTACTTAAAAAAAATATATATATACATGTAAATACTTGAATACTTAGTATCTGACCATCGGATTGTAGAGTGTGAACCCACAAACCTCATGTAGTACTGACGTGTATCAAATACTTGTCCAATTTGTCCCACATCTTCCCACCTGCCATGGTTCAGTCCCATATGTGGGACAAATGTATGGACGCCGACTGGGACACGTTTCCTCTCTGTCCTGACGTCTGTTAAAAATATATTTTTGATGATACGTCTTCAAACTTTGTCTGACTGTCACGGCCCTCACATGTGGTCCACATGGATGAGACAGAGACGCTGGACAGTGCTGCTGTGGAGCGTCCTCTGAAACACTGAGCAGCTGAACAGAAATCCTCCGACCGTGACCTGACGATGAACTGCTCTCTGAGTCACTGCGGTGTTTTAGTCCAATCAGAAGAGTCTGTGGGGTGAGGACGAGTCTGTGGACAGGAGTGCGAAAACCTGTGGTGTTTTGTCCTTTGTTGACATTTCTCCCCCTTTTAATTAGAGAGTTTTTAACATGAAGAAAAACCTGCTGGTGGTTTGGTGGAATTACATCTGTGTTTTCCCACCACTTTATTCACACAAAAAGAGTTGTTGGTTAAAGAGATGGAGAAGGTCTGAGAAAACAGCTCCAGGCTGTGATCCATCCACCTCCCCCTCATAACAAACAG
The DNA here is from genome assembly GCA_016785265.1 of Paraplagusia blochii. Classification (NCBI taxonomy): domain Eukaryota; kingdom Metazoa; phylum Chordata; class Actinopteri; order Pleuronectiformes; family Cynoglossidae; genus Paraplagusia; species Paraplagusia blochii. The sequence goes on from JAFBJS010007342.1 coordinate 14,052, forward strand.
GTCTGCAGAAACTCACCCCTAATCACCCCTGTCTCCCCCCTCCTCCGCCTCCACCCCCCTCCACCCTCCAGTACCACAACAAGCCCAGAGTCATTGGACTGTAGATTATATCAACTCCAGTTCTCCTTAGAGTTTCATTTCTCTTTACAAAGAAAACAAAACTATATGTGTATATGCACATATACCTGTGAATATATATGCATATATACATGTGAAAACAGAGAGCAGTTTGATTTTGTGTGTATATATATATATGAATCTATTTGCATATATAAGTGAAAATATATATTTTCTAATAGATATACATATATATGTATGTATCTATATATGTACATATACATGTGACTAAGTGGAGGAACTTGATTTTATATATATATATATGCACATATTTAAACACATATACAAATTAAACACATAATCTAGAAAAAATAGAATAAATGTATACTGTACTGTATATGTGAATATATATGCACATATACATGTGAAAACAGAGAGCAACTGACTTTTGTATGTAAATGTGTATATATATAAATCTATATCAACTTATATGTAAATATATATTCATATATATGTGACATTATATGTTTTCTAAGAGATATACCTGTACAAGTATGTATATATATGTACATATATATGTGAAAACATAGAGGAACTTGATTTTACATATGAATATATATATAATACATATACAAAATCACACACAAAATCTAGATGAATGAATTAGAATAAATACATATGTGTATTTTGAGGTTATGCGAATATATATGCATATATACATGTGAAAATACATAGGAACTGGATTTTGTGTGTAAATATATATGACCATATATTCACATATATGTAAATATATATGTATATGTGTCACATATACAGTATATGTGAGAACACAGAGAAGAACTGGATTTTTGAATAGATGTTTATATGTATATATCTACATATATGTGAGAACATAGAGAGGAACAGGATTTTATATATATATTCATCTTTGTGTGTATGTATGTGTATATATATATATATAAATTTGTATATATCTACATATATGGACAATTGAACACTTATACAGAGTCGCTAAATCTAGAAGAATATAAGGACATATATGTACGTGTATATTATATATGTGTATATATACAGAGGAAAACTTCTCCTTGTCTGTCTGTCTGCCTGTCTGTCTCTCTGCCTGTCTGTCTTCCTCACCCGAGTCTCAAGACTTTGTTGGTTTGGTGTTTAGGGAGAACTGGACTGTGACTGATGTCCCTGAGGAACTCAGGTCCCAGGAGAACCAACGTTCTAAACAGTTTGAGCCACTGACTGCAGGTGTGAGCTCAGCTCTCTGTCCCTCATCATCAACTGGAGACACCACTGTCCACTGAGGCTGCACATCCGTCTCAATCCCTCCACCAGCAGCAACAACACTGATGCTGCTGATGCTGAAAAACTCACATTAAAGTTGTCGTCCAGAGTTTGTTGACAACCAGAAAACTCAGAAGACACAGTCCAAACATAGTTAGGACGGTCTTTAAACACACTCTCCTGGACTTTACTCCTTAGAGAATCAGCTAAGGTGGAGGGACCAGGGTGAGACCAGCCATGATGGACGGATTAGAGACACTAGGAATAGACAGAAGACAGGGGACAGAGCTGGAGGTGGAGGAGTTAAAGATGCTGAGGTTGTCTTTAGGAGAGACAAGGATGGACAGGATCAGGAATGAGGTGATTAGAGGGACAACACAGACAGATAGACAGACAGGATAGACAGGAAGGTTTGGAGACAAAGAAGCTAGAGAAGACAGATTGAGATGGTTTGGACATGTCCAGAGGAGGGGCAGTAGAGACATGTTGGTAGAAGAATGATCCTAGAGATGGAGCTATAATACGAAACGAAAGACAAAAACGCAAGAGTACTCCAAGTGTCCCCACATTGCTGTTATTCTACTGGTCCATACTGAATACCAGATGCCGACAGAAACCTTTTATCAATATCTGATGCCAACTTGTAGCGATGTAGGAATTGTCGGAATGCTCGATTAATTGTGTATCTCTCGAAAAAAAATAAAATTCTGTATGCATTTCTGTGAGCTGCTATGCTGCCCTCTAGTGACGGTATAAGACCAAACCTGTTTGATCAGGTTTCGATCGTCAGTAAAGAAAAACCAGGAGACGTAGGAATTCATGGGGAACAAATCTCAGCGTTTTTAACCTGAGCTGAACTCACAGAACGTTCCGTCGATGTTTAACTACCTTAATGTCTCCAACCCTCTGAGACGGAGGAAAAAAAAGAAGATTAGATTGAAGCCCATTACGTGGACAACAACGTCCACTTAGAGTTAACCTCCGTGTTGGAGAACAAAATAATCCTCACCTCACCACCAGGTCACAGACGAAAGAAGACGCTACGGTGACAGACGCTCATTTTTCAACTTAACTTTTTCAATTTTTGTCATCGTTTTCTGCGAATAAACTCTTTGTTCTATTTCTGGGCCACAGGGGGCGCTATTCTTCTAATACAATGCTTTAAACTAGGGTGAAGATTTATAGATTCTCTGGTTGTGACTGACGCCTCGGCCGACGTCGCCATCTCCACGTCTCCAATTATCTCGGCGGCTTCTTAGTCACAGATCCAGATCAATCTCCTCTCCAGACCTGCTGCCGGGGCTCAGCGGGTCTCAGCGGGTCCACAGGCCACGTGGCGGAATTCTCCACGCTAAGCTGCTGCCAATCAAACGCCAATTAGGATAAATTAGCCACCACTCGGGGAAAGTCATCGTCGGTCCGATTACTGGACTGAAAATCCTTCAGTGTGAACCAGGCCCTGAATCCAAAGTCTGCAGAAAGAAACTCACAGCAACGAGAGAACCAGTGCATCTGATGAATGGAGGTGTCAAAGTACCAAACCATTACCACCGGTGGTGCTGTTGTTCACGCCAGGCAGTTATTCTTTGTTGTTTTTTTTTATTTCAAGAAAAATTGCTCTACTTTCACCAAAGTTGTGGGGCTTTTTTCTTGGCACCTAATCCCCGGTTTATGATGAGTTGCTACCAAACGAGTTTGGATATTTAAGGCTAGCGTACATTCTGTGATTCTGAGCCGATTTTGCTGCAATTTTTCAATTGTACGTCGATGATCAGGCCTGATTTGGGGCTCGGTTGTGCATCTCGCATCGCGTTACAATAGGTTCACAAGAAGGGATTTTCCCTTCGAAGAATCTACCGATTTGACCTCAAGTAGCCACTGCACGTGAGAGAACACAGATACAGAGAGGAAAACTAGTCACCAACAGGGGGCAGCATGGTAGAACTAACAGACCTGCATGACCACGACTGACGAGACATTTCCTGGTCCGTACCCGTCTTTGTCCTCACCGTCAAAAGTGACATATGGTGTCATCAGTCCTACGGCACTCGGTCATTGCAAGGACACCAGTCGTGAGTTTTTATCCGTTACCCGGTGGCAAGGCGGTAGTCTCCACCCCTGGCACCCAAATCACACGGCTCCAGTAGGAGGTCATGTGGGTCTGGGCGGTGCTACGATCAGAGCACCTTAGTGGCAACCTACCAACTGGTGGATTAGAACCTGAACCCTGGCAGAACCAAGTCCACTCCCTTAACCCCAGGCCACCACTCTCGCCAAGAAGCAGGTTGACTTTTTAAAAAACTTTTAAAGCAGCAGAAAAAAAACATCTCTGACTCTTCTTTTTTACCGACTGTACATTGTTTTTGCCTGGGGACCTGGACGCGGTGATACTGCACCTCTAAAAATTTCCCAGATAAAAATATCCACCTCACAACCTGAGAATAAACCCGTGACACCTGTGCAGCAGCAGCAGCAGCAGCAGCAGCAGCAGCAGAACACAGATAGCCCCGTTAGAGACAAGATTCTCTTTTTTTTTTTTTTTTTTTTTTTACCAGACTGAACCAGTTTCTCTTTTCTCCAGATAAACACAATCAAAAGGTTCGACTTTATCAATAACGTCCCCCGGTGGAAATACAATTTCAAGGTCTATTTGATACATGAAAAGGCAATGATGCATTCAAATACAAGAGAGATGGGGGGAAAAAAGACTTTGTTGCATTTGAGGACGAACCTTCTGATAATCCAGGTGGAGGAAGGAAAAAAAAAATAGAACATGACACAGAAATTGTTGGAAAAAACATAATATAAAGAAGAGATTTATGGAATAATGAGGTTTAAAAATAATAAACAAGTTTGTTACTATATTTAACCACAGAATAAAGTTAGACGTAAGAAGAATTTGTTGTTTTGTTATACACAGAAAAATATCTTTTCTAAACTTTAATATCTTTTAAGAAAATCTCCCACGGTTTTATCACATTTTGCAAAAAAAAAGGTATATTTCACTACAACAAAAGAAATTACTTTTCTCTTTTCTGATAGGAGAAACACATCTAGATAAAATAAAAATGTTCGGATTGGAAAGGTTTTTCATCGGGGGATCGAGGGTTGAAAACCTGGTTGGATAAAATATTAGAAAAGTCAACTTTGACAGTGATAGAGATAAGAGTTAGTGTATATGCTGATGATGCAACGCTCTCAATCTACGTTCCTACCTTCACCCCGTCTTAGGTTTTTGGGTCTTGACCAAAAAATAAGATCCTTGATACAAGAGGCCGTAGTTAGCATTCTACTTAGGGTGACAGGATGCTCCTTTTCAGATAGGGTGAGGAGGTCTGTTACCGAGGAGGAGCTTGGAGAAGAGCATCGCTCCTCTACATCCAGAGTCAGTTGAGGTGGTACTGCCCGGACCCCTCCCTTGGGTGGTACTGGAGTCCTGGGGTACTAGGAGGAGACCAAGAGGAAGAACCAGGACCCACTATGTTCACTGCCTCGGGATCATCCCAAAGGAGCTAGAGGAAGATACTCGAGTGGGATAAGTCTTGGTATCCCTGGTCCGACTGTTGGGTCAAGAGTGCAAGCAGCTAAAATGAGCAACACGTTTCTCCGTAGGGTGGCAGGGCGCTCCCTTAAAGGTATGGAGAGGAGCTTCTCCCCCCCAGAGTAACCCAGCCCCAGCCCCAGACCAAGAGGAAGAACCAAGACAAACTGGAGCCACTACGTTACTCGATCTCCCTCTGGGAACGCCTCAGGATTCTCCCAAATGAGCTGGAGGAGGAATCTAGGGTGAGTTAAGGCTGGGTATCCCTGCTCCAACTGTTGGGTCCAGAGCAGAAGAAGATGATCCCAGATGCATGTGGCTAAAATGGGCGTATGTGGGGTGGCAGGACGCTCCCTTTAAGGTATGGTGAGAAGCTCTGTCACCTGGCAGAAGTTTGGAGTAGCCCATGCTCCTCCACATCAAGAGGAGTCAGTCGAGGTGACTTGGGCCTCTACATCATAAGTCCCCTGAACGACTCCCTATTGTTTGGGTCCTTTCCCACTGGGAGGACACCTAGAAGAAGAACTTCAGCAAACTGGACCCACTATGTTACTCGTCTGGACTGGGAACGCCTCAGGAACCTCCCAGGCTGGGTATCCCTGCTCCGTAAGGTGGCAGGGCCTTAAGGGTATGGAGGGTGCTCCTCCATATCCAGAGGCGTCAACAAAGGTGGCTTGGACATCTACACAGTATGCCCCTTCAGACACCATCCTCTGGGGGTGCTAATGACCAGGACACTTGCTCAGCTGGTCTTAGAACACATTGGGATCCCTTCAGATGGGCAGGGGGAAGAGTCTAGGGAGAGAGGGAAGTCTGGGTATCTCTACTGCAACTTTGAGAAGATGTAAATTTGTTAATTTTGTACATTTTCTTGATCCAGATACCGTAGGTAAATATACTCCAATTTTTCTGTTTGGTCAAACAACACCGTCAGATACTTGTTGAGACTTTTTCAGATTCCTGTGCTGGTATTTCCACGTCCACACGCACCACTGAGGTGTTGAGAAGGAAACGTCAGGCCTCTCAGATCGTACGTTAAAGAGTTTCTGCTGTTACTAACTGAAGAATTGAATGGATAGATTCAAGGCAGAGAATAATCCCCGTTGGAGGGAGAACTGAGGGGAAGAGAAGACCATAATGGTCCTGAGAGAGGTGGATTATCTGCCCAGATCACCTTGGAGATTCGGGCCGCGCGGCTGTAGAACTTTGTCATTGTTTGAAGATTTGGCCGTTGATGTTGGATAACGACACCCAGTGGTATTTTTCACCGCCTTAATGTTCTCTGCTCCGACTTTATATCCGATGATGTAGTGAATAAATTGTTTCCTTATTCATGGAAAAAGATAAAAAAAAGTTAAACATTTTGCAACGTGAAACTTCTGTATCTCCACGAGGTTATTTAGAAAGTGTAGGTGATGGAGTGGGTGGTTGGTTGTGTCCAGAATTCTAAGTCATAGATCCCAAGTCTTCTGGTCTAACCTTGATCTAAAACGGGTCTAAGACTAGTTCTAGTCTAACCCTGATCTACTCTGGTCTAATCTGAATCAGAATTCTCATATTATCCCGATGGAATTATTTTTATCCTGTTCTAATCTTAGTCTAACTCTGGTCTAATCCTGGACTCACCCTAACCCCACTATAAACCCTGTCTAACCCAGGTATAACCACAATCCCTTACCCTAAACCTAGTCTAATCCTGGTTTAACCCTGGTCTATTTCTAATTTAGTTCTGGTCTAACCCTGGTTTAGTCCTGCTCTAACCCTGGTCTAATACTGGTCTAGTCCTGCTGTATTCCTGGTTCAGTCCTGGTGTAACCCTTGTCTGACTCTGGTTTAGTCCTGGTCTTTCCTGCTCTAACCCTGGTCTAATCCTAGTCTAGTCTTGCTTGCTACCCCAATCCAAGACTAAACCTAAACATAGTTTAGTCCCAGTTTAGTGCTGGTCTATTTCTAGTCTAGTTCCGGTCTAACATTTGTCCAGGTCTGTTATAGTCCTGTTCTTATTCCTGGTCTAAACCTGCTCTAGTCCTGTTCTTACCCTGGTTTAGTCCTATTCTATTCCTACTCTAGTCCTAGTATAGGACGGATCTAGTCCTGCTGTAACCTTGATCTAGTACTGGTCTAGGGATCTAGGGTGCTGTAATCCTGGTGTCTCCTTGTATAACCCTGGCTTAGTCCTGGTCTTTTCCTGCTCCAACCCTAGTCTAGTCTAGTCTTGTTGTGGTCCTGGTTTTAGTCCTGATTTAACCGCTATTTAGTCTTGGTCTTGTGCTGCTGTAACCCTGATTTAGTCCTGGTCTATTCCAGTTCTAGTCCAGCCAGAACCTTGGTCTAGTCCTGACCTGATCCTGATTTAGTCCTGGTCTAACCCTAGAATAACGTTTAGGGTTTAAAATAGACCAATAGCAGCTGAATCTTGATGGTGGTCCTGTGGTCCAGACCAGTGTGGACTGGACTGGACCAGATTGTTTCCACAAAGGCCACAACAAACATTTATTTTCCTCCTTTTTTCCTTTTGCACCTGAAGCTAATTCTTTCTTCTGTTGTGTTCACCGCTCGCTAATGGGGCCGACAGATCAGCTAACAGCCCATGTGGGTCACGTCGAGGAGCCCTAACAAAATTCTGAAGAGGAAAAAGATCGGAGGGGTCTCGTCTTTGAGAGCCCTTAATGAGAGGACGAGGTCCACTACAGAATAAGGATGGACAGAAGGGTTAATTAACAGTCCTCTGTCCTCCTCTGTTGTTGCTATAGGAAACAGATGGACGTGGAAGTCGGAGCAGGATTCTCCGCCGAATGAAAAGGAGGCGAGAAGAAGGAGGAGGACGGAGGTCTGAGTGTGTTTATCTTCTGGAAACACCAGCCCCCTACGTGTAGATACCAGCAGGTTATTTGTAGTGCAGAGCGCGGAGACTATAGTCCACTGATGTATCAATCTGTCTTCCTGAAAAATACCTATCGCGGGGGACGGGGGAGCGGAGGGTGAGGACGGGGGGCTGATATAGACCTGCACGCTGACAAACAGCAGACTTGTTTTTCCTGGTTCAGCAAAAAGGGGGGAAAAAAAAAGGTCTGCTCTGCTGCTCTGCTCGTCTGTGTCTCTGTTCTGTCCACGACGGTCGTAGCTCGACAGGAACACGACGATTTGTCACCGCGAACGCGACTGAAGGGATGATGGAGCGGTCCACGTGGGTGACCATCGGTTCTCAGGCTGCAACAGAGACGGAGACGCTTCTGTCGTAGCACCTAATAAACTACAGGTGTCCCCCAGGTTCATTTGTCCAACAGAGATATTCCCCAACGTAAATATTTTATCGTCAGCATAGGCTACGTTTATCTGATCGCCCTGAAGAAACCACCGAGGAAACTGATGGCTGTTTGTTTTTGACACCTTGGTCTTGGCCCCATGTTTGCATTTTCACTTTTTTTTTTTCCTAAAATGTATCCATAACACCACCAGGTGGTGCTAAAATTGTCTTGCCATGTGCGGTGGACCATTAACCTGCCCCATGTTCGCATTTTCACTTTTTTTTCTTAATTCGGTTGCAGTAAAAACCCAAATATTTAGTTTTTTGGTCTAATCCTGGTCTAACCATGATCCTGTTCTAGTCCTTAACTGGCCACTATGCTGCCCCATGTTTGTATTTTCACTTTTTTCCCCTAAAATGTATCCATAACACCACCAAGTTTTGCAGCAAGACAATTTTTAGCAAGATAAAATTTTTAGTTTCTGGAGTTGAACCCTGGACCATAAATTCCCCTCCAAAGTTTCTTAGCAACATAGCAGCTAACTGACAATAATGGATCCCTATGTTTGCATTTCCCCTTTTTTGCTGAAACCCCCCAAAAATATTTTTATCAAAATAAAAAAAATAAAAAAATGATCAAAGTATTAGCAACTTAGCAGCTAAAAAGTTGCATTGACTGACCTTTAACCCTTAACCCATGATTGTATTTTCTCTTTTTTGATTCTTTTCTAGTAAAAAGACGAAGCTAAACATAATTTTGTTGCATAAAAACCCAATTTTTTGTTCTTGGATTAGTTAAACACTTCCAACACTTCCGTTTATTGGTTTTATAGCAGCTACAGAACAACATTTTATCGTCACTTTAAATGTAAAAAATCTGTATCTATAAAACCAGGGTCTATTTGCTGCCATAGAAATTGGACAGATTTGGGCTGAAGCCACTTTAAGCGTCTCATCTGTCCACCTCCGACTGCAGGCGCCGCCGTAATCTGTGTCAATATTGAACAGCGGCAGAGAAAAGCTCGGAGCTGCAGAAACAGATTTCTCATTTATGTTGCACATATGAAAACTAAATTACCGCATTATCGTCCGCGCCGCCAACCAAACGCTAGCATATTGTCAAGAGTGGGGACGTCTCACCTGCAGCTGCAGGGACGCCTGGACGCCTGCCAGAGTTCTTCCTCATTCATTAACCTTCACCATTAATGTCCTCGCATTAATGTGAGACGGTTCCAGGTTCATTCAGGTGGACAAACAATTTAGCGAGGACATTAAACGTCCTTAAATAAAGTGGATTAATGTCACATGTCTTCTTCTTCTTTCAGATTGTCCCTTATTTTTCTCCTGTCTCCACAGTGAATCACCCTTTTCGTCTCCATCTTCTTCTACCTCCATGTCCTCCCTCACTGCATCCATCAACCTCCTCTTTGTCTCCTACCTGGTAGCTCCATCTCTAGGATCATTTACCTACCACCATCACTAGATGGCAGCATTGCAGCTCACAGAAAGGCAAACGGAATTTCTTTGTTTCGAGAAATATACAAATAAGTAAGTATGTCCATTCCTACATCGGTATCGGTTGACTTCGGAAGTGGAATGAAGTGTTTTGGAAAGTATCGGCATCAGATATCGGTAAAAAAGTTCCTGTAGGCAACTGATATTCAGTATGGACCAAGAGAAAAACTACAATAATTCTATACGCAACATGGTGTGAGGACACTTGGGAGTACTCTTGCGTTTTTGTCCAAATATTATAGCTCCATCTCTAGGATCATTCTTCTACCAATTTGTATCCACTGTCCTTCCTCTGGACATGTCCAAACCATCTCAATTTGTTCTGGAAGGTCACTAGATGGCAGCATTGCAGCTCACGAAAAAAAGCAAACAGAATTTCTAGGTTTCGAGAGATACACTATTCCTATGTCGGTATACGTTGAAATCGGAGGTGTTGGGAAAGTGTATCCACTGTCCCTCCAATGAAATGTCCAAACCATCTCAATCTGTTCTGGAAGGTCACTAGATGGCAGCATTGCAGCTTACGGAAAAAAAGAATACAGAATTTCTAGGTTTCGAGAGATACACCATTCCTACGTTGGTATACGTTGACATCGGAGGTGTTGGGAAAGTGTATCCACTGTCCCTCCCCTGGACATGTCCAAACCATCTCCAAACCTTCCTGAATATGTTGTCCCTCTAATTTAATACCGTATATTGTCACATATAAACAATTGTATTGTTACATCGAGTCAACGGCCGCCTTATTCTAGCCAAGTCCCAGACGTTGACACCTGACGCTACACTTGTTAGATCTCTGATTTTTGGCTATTCAATACTTTGTCAAGTGTCACGTTCCAATCAGTGTGGAGAAAAGGCGAGAGGAACGTCACCGGCCTCTGTATAGAAACAGCTGCGCGCCGATGACTTCGGAGCATTTGCATGATTCCGAAACCTGACTTTAGCAATCAGGAAACAGGAAGGAGGAGGGAGGAGGAGCACAGGAAGTTCCTGTAATCAGTCTGGCTGCACGGCGCCTGATGAATATGCAACGAAACCTGCTGCGACGCTCGCAAAGGAGAGGGAAACCTCCGGCGATTCAACCCCGGGTGTGTGACATGATTACAGCGCCGACGGTTGTCAGAGGACAACGGTGGAATGACGGGCGTAAAAGGGGAAAAAATGTAGACTATTCACGACGCAATGGAGACAACGCAAGATATTTTAAAAAATGATGCTAAAAAAGATGAAAAAATTTTGGTAAAAAAATGCAAATTTAGCTTTAAATAAATCAAAGACTTTTTTTTATTAAATTTTTAATGACATCATCCATCGTCCAATCAGATTCGTCAAGGATCTGATTGCACCTCAGGACCTCGTCGGTTCACGGCGCGTTGAGTGGCTGCTCATCGGCCTGACATGGCGCCGGCCTGATTGCGGGTGAATGTTTTTGTCAGGACTGATGTTGATCAGACCTGAAGCAGCGGGTCGTCATGGCGATGAGAGCAAACTGTGATGATTGACAGGCAGAGCTTGAATGGGTTTTAATGAATCAGTCAGTTTTTTTAAAGAATCTCATTCCTCTGTGATGATCAAAACCCACCACTTCACAATAATCCAGATAAACAGGATGAAAGTGTCTCTCGCTCCAGGAGACAAACCTGGAACCGACTGAGGAAAGATCTGAAAATTCTGAGGTGAAACTCAGGGACAAGTACTTGGGTCTCTGCAGTTTGCTACGGAGAACCAAGACTACTGAGCAACTGGGAAAAGACCCGTCTTCTAAATATCTAGGGAAAGCATCCACCCCTGAGCCACTAGGGGGATTTTTGGCTCCTGAGCTACTAGGGAGGACCTTCACTCCTGAGATTCTGGTGGGGGGGCTTGGCTCCTAATCCACTAGGGAGAGCCCTGACTCCTGGGTTTTTAGGGAGATCCTTGACTCCTGATAGACTAGGGAGAGCCTTGACTCCTGAGCTACTACAAAAAAACCTTGACTGCTGAGCTACTAGGGAGATCCTTGACTCCTGGGTTTTTAGGGAGATCCTTGACTTTCTTTCTGGGGGGGAGACTTGACTCCCATTTTACTAAGGAGAGCCTAGACTTTGAGCTACTATGAGGATCCATGACTCCTGAGAGACTAGGGAGATAATGACCTCCGAGCTACTAGGGGGATCCCTGGCTCCTGAGTTACTAGGGAAAACCTTAAACCCTGATAGACTAGGGAGAGCCTTGACACCTGAGCTACTTAGGAGATCATTGACTCCCAGTCTACTAGGGTGATTCTGGGCACCTAAGTTACTGGGGAGAGCCTTTACTTCCAAGCAACAAGGGAAAACCTTGACCCCCAATCTACTAGAAGGAACCTTGACCCTAACTACTAAGGAGATCCTTGACCTCCGAGAGACTGGAGAGATCCTTAACTCCTGCACTACTAGGGAGAGCCTTGACACCTGAGGTACCAGGAAGATTCTTGACTCCCAAGCGTCTCGGGGATTCTTGTCTCCTGAGTTACTGGGGAGAGCCTTGACTTTGGAGGAACTAGGGAAAACCTTGACTCCCAATCTACACGGATGAACCTGGACCCTAACTACTAGGAAGATCCTTGACTCCTGAGAGACTAGGAAGATCCTTTTTGATTTTTTTGATTTCAACAACCTCAGCAAAGGACATCAACTCCATTTCTTTTTGATCAACAAAAAACAACAAGAATTCCCTCCATGAACAGATTGCAAAATAAGTTTATTAGCAATAATTTATTGATTTTTTTCAACTCCACCTCAGACAGATCTATTTCTCTTTCTCGGTCCAAACACGTCCTCTGTTGTCGCAGACTCGTGTTCAATACCAATATTTCACCTCTTATTGACTGGATCTGCTATAAAAACCCTGGGCTTCATCAAATACGCGTTGTTCTCTGACGTGATTTTATTAAATCAGTTGGGCGGGACCTTTATCACGATGGATGTTCATTTGCTTGGAGCCGGTGCGTCAATGGCATCAGAGCGATTTGACAATAACGGAGGCGAGGAGGCGAAGGGAGTCACTGGGGAGGAAGGTGGAGAAAACGGAGCGAGGAATTGTGGAGTCGAAGGAAGTGACAGCAGGTGAGCCGGGATATCGTAAATCCATTCCAGATCCTGCACAAATCACAGAGGGAATTGAACTCATCTGGCCGTCGGCTACGACTCAGCTGTTGTCGTTAGACCAGTTGGTGTTTCAGTCCGGCAGGTTCAGATGGACCTCAGGTCAGAACCGATGGGACTAAAGTCGAGGAAACTTCCGAAAAGAGCCTGTTTTTGGGGTCGTCGTTAGCAAACATTTGATGATTTATTTTTGGTTTTTTTACTCTTTCCGACTGATAATCCTGTTTTTATGGTTCTTCTTTTTTGGACCTTCAAATACCTTAACTCCTGGGCCACAAACGGTACTAAAACCCTCAATGTGGTCAAGGTCAGGAACAGATAGACGTATGAATAGGCCGAACGATAATCGTAAAAAGAATTAAAGGTTTCATTTGTACAAGTTTAGCCGGCCGAATTAAAACTCCAAACGGGCCATATCCAGCCCCCAGGCTTTAGTTTGGGCTAACGTTTTGACTCCCAGGCCACAATGGGGTCCCAGAATTGGACTTGGGGGCCGAGTCAAGACCAGAAAAATGCCGTGTTTGTTCAACTAAGCTAAATGGCATTAAAACCTACGATGCTAATCTTCTAATAGCTTTTATGACGTAATCTCTTCGGAAAATGCAGGAATTGTAGGGAAAAAAGACGGTTGGCAGGCCGCATTGGAAAAGCTCAGTGGGCCACATGTGGCCCCCGGGCCTTAGTTTGCCCATGTCTGCTTTAAAGACTCATCAATTTTTGACGTGTGTTATAAATTTATGAAACTCTAAAGTGTGAAACTTTGCTGCTAATTGACTGGAACGGCTTTTCCTCAACCACCATCTTTAAGCTAGCATTTCGTTAACCTATATTCAGCGCAACCTTCGCTTGGGCCGAGTCCTCGATAACTACCCACTTCTTCTTGTCATACTGACCTAGCCTCCTTCTTTAAATCCGTCGACTTTTTGTTTGTTTCTCGTTCCGCCAATCTTTGCCTCGGCTGTTTCACTAAAATCCAACAACTGTTGCTAAAACTAATGGCAACTCTGACCGGACTCGACCAAATCAGGTCTTGAACCCATTTCCACTCCATTCCCTGAAACTTTAATTTTGCGTCCGTGTCTTATCCGAGGGACGAGGACGAGGTAAACAATAAACATTAGAGGAACCTTTTTCTTTACGTTGACTTTAACGTCTCTGAGTGTTTGGATAAATCGCTCTGGCATTTTCTGAAAATACTCCTTATCCTCAGAGCAGCGGCATCGTTGCGATTTACTGACCTTTTATTTATGTGTTTTTTTTTTTTTTTTGTGGCTTTGAGTGAAATATGTGAAGATCTGTCCATGACATTTCGGTTATTTTATGTTCGCTGCAGAAGGATTTACCTCTGGACGCACCAGCACCAAACAAGAGGTGGGTATAAAAAAAATGGCATCTGGTCTTGAATGAACAGTCGACTAATGTTGAAATTCCTACGTTGACTATCAATAATACCCCAGTGGCGAGGCAAGGAATGACAGCCAGGTTGATATTTTTCCATTTGAGGCAAGATAAACGATACTTAGCACCGAGGCAAGTTTATACCAAGTCCTGATTTTTTTGGTCACAGTGAAACTTAAAGACCCCAAAGAACTCTGTTCTTCCAGTAGGGGGCGCCACATGGAAAGGCTGCACAGCAACTTGGGCAGATGTTTTTTTTCATCATTTTTCATGATTACCTCTGGACCTAGCCAGATTTAGGATTAGAGACCAGTGGTGGTAATAGACTCCTGCCACATAAGGGTTCGGGGTTCAATACCCCATAGTCGTCCAATCCCAGGTTCCGTTTGGACATAATAGTCTTCTGATTAGATGAGATAGACAAATATTATTCCCTCAGGAATTCCCTTTGTGAGATTAAGTGTCAACTGATGTCGAGATTTCCAAATCACATGCTAGCTATTAATACAAACCTTCTGGCAAAACAAGGAACAACAGCTGTAGCACATTTTCTACCAAGTCTCCATCGTGTTTTTCTTGATCTTCTTTGGTGGAACAGTGGAACTTGAAGACACCTAAATTCAAGAAAATCACTTCTACTCTGTTCTTCCTATAGGGGGCGCCACAGGAAAAGACTACATAGCGACAAGGGCAGTTGTTTTTACTGGATGCCCTCTGGGTGGAGCCAGACCTGGGATTAGAGACCAGTGGTACAGAGTCCTGCTCCATAAGGGTTCTGGGTTCAATACCCCATAGTTGTCCAATCCCAGGTTGGTGATGTCGACCTTTCCGAAACAAATGCTACCTATTAATAAAAACCTTGTGGCGACACAAGGAACAACACAAAGAGTGACTCCTTTCTTTGAGGAAAGGCCAAAAAATATGAAGCTAAACCATCTGGACGGCACCAGATCCCAGAGGAACGTTTCTACCGAGTCCTAATCTCAGGTATTTTGGCCTGATTTCGAGGGAATCCAGTAAAGGGAAGAGTCCAAGGCCGGAGTAACCCCCCCCCACTCAACTCCCGACTTTCTTTCTCCCTCCACCTCCGGTCTTCTAACGCCGACTCTTCCACTGGAAGCAGCGAAAAAAACCCTTCCCCATAGAAACCAGACCAGGGACCTGTGTGTAAATATCCACAGCACTGGAGCCTAAAGACCTGGTTAATTAGTCGACATTAGACCTGCAGTGCAGTGTGTAACTGACTAAAGCCTCCCCCCCTGAGGGGACGTCCATGTGAGACCTCCCTCACCCCCTCTCCACCACTAATGAGCAAATATGCATGAAGTGAAGAAACGGCGCTGGCTCCCAGGCAGGAGAATTGTAGAAAACTAACAAGACGGAGAGACAGAGAGACAGAGACACAGAGACACAGATCTCCCTCTCGCCGCGGTTACCGGGTCACGAACCCAACATGGTTTGTGTGGTTGTGGAGATTCTTTCTTTTCCTCCAGGACTGTGGACGCGTCCTTCAACCGCGCGGCTGTAATTGCTCCGTGACAGAAGAGATTCCTTTCTCAACATCCATCACTCTTGTGATGATACGGGATTTCTCCTGATCCCGACTCCTCTCCTCCTCCTCCTCCTGCGCCTCCTTCACTCCTCTCTCTCTCTGACTCCTTTGATAACATGTCTCATGGCTGTGGTGATAAATAACACGTCAAGACTTCAGTTAAACCTCGTCCACTGATGGACTTCATGTCCTAAACCCAGACCAAGTTCACTGATACATGTACAGTATCAAGAGTATTGACTGATGTTGACATCTCATACTAACTACTGCAACTGGAGCAACAGTCACTCAGATATACAATACTACTGCAATGTCCTACTATACTATAATACTCTAACCTATAGTATTGATATGATTTTCTTCATACCACTGAAATACTCTCACATATACTACTGAAATAGCAATACATGTACTACTGAAATACCCTCGCATATACTATTGAAGTGTTTTCATATATACTCATACATATACTACACTACTGAATCACTCTTACATATATCCCTTCAATTCTTTCATATTTACTACTGAAATGTTCTCACAAATACAACTGAAATACTCTTAGATACTACTAAATTGATCTCATGCATACTACTGAAATACTCCCACATAAACTACTGAAATGCCTTCACATATACTAGTGTAGTTCTTTCATGTATACCAATGAAATACTCTCACATATACTACTAAAATGCCTTCACATATATAACTGTAATACTCTCAAATATACAACTGAAATACTCAAACATATACTACTAAAATAGTCTTACATATTTACCTTAAATACTGTCATATATACTACTGAAATGGTCTTACAAATACTACTGAAATGCTCTCACATATATAACTTAAATACTCTTACATATACAGTACTGCTGAAATGAGTATACATAAGAAAGATGACTCAAATTTTTATATATATACATATATATATATATACCTTCACATACACTGTACTACTGAAATGCACTTACACATATACCTGAAATTCTTTTATATTTACTACTGAAATGTTCTCATAAATACTACTGTAATACTCTCACATATACAACTAAAATGCTCATACATATACTACTGAAATGCTCTTACACATACTAGTGAAATGCTCTTAAATATATACCTAAAATATTCTTACATATACATCTTAAATACTCTCATATATACTCACACATAAGTAGCTGAAATGCTCTCACAAATACATCTGTAATACTCTCATTCATCCTACTAGAGTCAACTAACATAAACTAATGAAATGTTCTCACATATACTACTGAAATACATCCATTATACTCTCACATATACTAACAAATTGCTCTCACATTTAAGACTAATTATAGAGTAAATTCTGAGTAATGTCCCCGACGGCCTCTAATGCTATTTCACAACTTTTTCTCTCTTTGGTAATAATTTTATTTTTCCCGTCCTTTGAGATCCGTGTCTTTATTCTCGCCTCAGCTGTCGTTTTTCGCTAACTTTAAAACCGATCCTTTGGTGACATTTCTTCGTCTTATTAACCAGATGGACCGTCCTCAGAAGACTCTGTGCGTTTGGACAGTGTGGGACTCACTCATCTGGGATTTCACACATCTGCATTTAAATGACTATTAGCCTGGTAATTAGTCGACACGGCGACATCGACCCCGATGTTTTCTCGTTTATTTATTTACTTTTATGCGTCTTTTGTTCCAGGCTCGACGGCAGCGTCGGCGCCGTTCTTCTGTGAAGACACAAAGTGAATGAGTGAGTGAGTGTGTGGTGGACGTGATATGAGCTTCACTCAGAAGACGTTTTGACTGGAAATCGTTAGAAAAACAGAGTTCACTCAGCGGGAAAACTGGAGACGTGAGAAGACGGTCCTTCGTCTCAGCCTTGGATTAAATTATCTGCCTTTGTGTTTGTGAGCAGAGTCAGAAATTTACATCTAAATGGGAGTCGATCACAGCTTCTCCTCTTGGACCTGAAAAAAGAGAGTCTGCCTTTCAAAATAAGAGATTTTCTAAAATAAAACACATGCTCAACAGCTGATTCACATCATTTTGACATTTGGACCAGCTGTTTGCGACCCACAAAGAACGTATCGGGACCCAATTTTGGGTCGGGACCCACCAGTTAAAAACCACTGCTTAAGACTACTTTAAGAAGACATAAATGTGTATAGTAAAATCTCATAATTTCAGAAAAAAAAAAAAAAAAAAACTGCCACTGAAGTTTTGCCTGACAGAGTGGGTCACGTGACCATGTCTTCATGTCACCGTTGACCAATCAGAGGCCCCGCTCCATAGTGTTAACACCTGACTCTCATTATTTGTCCATATATATATATATATATATATATATATATATACGATCCGATTCAGGAACGATTAAAAAAAAAATATTAAAAGATCGATCCAGTTCGATCCGATTCGGTTCAGTTCGATCCAAACCGATTAATTTGCACACCCCTAATATATATATAGTGTATATTAGGGGTGTGACGATTCATTCACATAACGATCCGATTCATATCTTGATTCACAGGCTACGATCCGGTTCAGGAACAGTTCAAAAAAAATATTAAACAATCGATCCAGTTTGATCCTATTCAGTTCAGTTTGATTCAAACCGATCCAGTTAATGTGCACACCCCTAATATATACATACAGTATATATTTGTAATTTGATGGATTAGGTTTTGATATGATCTTGTGCTCAAAATATATTTTCAAGTTCCCCGCAACATGAGTCAGGTCCTTAGAAAATGCACCTTTCAGTCAAAAACCTAAATTTTTGACCACCTTTTTGTGACCCACTTTTGGGTCGGGACCCACCAGTTGAGAACCACAACTGAATTTTTCTTCAGTCGAAAAACAAAAACTGCTGTTTGCCAACGACAAAACTAGTTATTTATACATTGTACGTATACTTAGTGCCTGGTACACGACTGTACTGTGGTATAAAAATATCCTTTTCTTTACGTGCGTTAAATCCGTAATCCTTGGTGAACAAACGTCGTCGCTCCTCCAGATTACAGGGTTTATGCCAGTATTTTTGTACGGACTATTTTTAATTCCACTCAAACGTTGTCTCTCCTTTCAGAACTCCTAGTGAAGACGACCACTGTCTCTGTCTCAGACGTCTCTGGCTATTGTCTGCTAAGCTCAACAAAGGCTGTGGTTTAGAGAAGATTAAAAATGTCGTAGAGTCCGGGTGTGAAAGTGAGAACGGTTTGAGTTACGGCGAAAAAGTCGTAAAAATCCCCGAGCTCTTATGTTATAGTTACAGACAGAAATCCATCAATTTCCTCTTTAGGACATTATGGGATGTCATACTCAGACATGTCCGCAGTGGTGGCCTAGCGGTTAAGGAAGAGGACTTGGGACCGCAAGGGTTCAGGTTCTGCCAGGTTGACACTTAGGTGCTCTGATCATGGCACCATCCAGAATCAACCCAGACCTTCAAGTGGACTCACCAACCACAGGAAAGGCTGATATTGTGGAGCAGTGTGATTTGGGTGGCAGGGGTGGAGATCTCAGGCCTGGAAAAACTTCACGTAGTCCTAAAATCTGGAGGGGGTTAGGAGTGTCCATTAATGGATAGATAGATACTATCCATCCCAGACGTCCCTCTTCAGTCCAGCCTAGAAAATGGTCACTACAGAGTGTCCTGGGTCTTCTTCTGGGTCTCCTCCTAGTTGGTCAGGAACTCAGCACCTCCCAAGGGAGACACCTAGGGGGGATTCAATGCAGAAGCTCAACTCTGAGCTCCCCACCCTGTCCAAAAAGGGTTGTAAGCAACTTGACCTCCTCTTGGGGTTGAAAGACAATTCATTTCTTAAGTGAGGAACTTCATCCCCACCCTCCCCACCCTATCTCTAAGGGAGTGCCTTGCCACGTTGCGGGAAAGCTCATTTCGGCCACTTGTATCTGGAATCTCGTTCTTTCAGTCACGATCCTAAACTCAGGACTTTTGGTAGAGATGTAGACTGACCGCTAAATTGAGAGCTTCCGTCTACCTCCACCCTTCTCTCACTCTCTTAGTTCACGCCGTCCATGCTAAAGGCCTAAAGGCTTCTTCTTTGGTCTGGTCCCTTCTTCTTCTTGGACTCCAACTACCTCCATGTCCCCCCTTACTGCATCCATCAATCTCTTCTCTGTCTCCTTCCTGGTCCTAAGGCCCTACGCCATCTATAGATAAAATGTGGGTATTGCAGGAAAAAGTCCACAAAATAAAAGCCCTCAAAGAAAAAGCCATGCCCAAGTTTTGACCAACCTTAAGCGTATCTATTCCAAATCAATGCTTAATCTTAGATCTAACCCCTTACTCTACTCCGTAGTTAATCCGTGATCAACAAAATCCCCATCCATCTCATCAAGATCGGAAAATTCTCCCCGGAAAAGAGAACGCGTCGTCTTGTTTTTATGAAGTCATTTAGAACTTGTGATGTAAAGAGTCCCCGCGTGTGTCTGATTATGTGTTTGTCCCCTCAGTCCACCACACACTCATCTCTCACTGTTGTCCGACCTCCTTCTCACCAATTTGTGAGAAGAACAAACACATCAATTCTCTCGACTCTGTGAACATCACAGCTCCGGGCGCCGTTCCCTAACGACGCTCCACGGCAGCAACAAAGAAGAAACAAGTCCAAGTCAATGAAAAGCCTTAAATTCATCAGCCGTGAGGGAGAATTTCATCATTTGATGCTACAACACGTAACAGAGCAGCAATCGTTGGGGTTGGTGCGACTTTGTCTTCTGGTTTCTGGGGTTGTTGTTGTGGACGAAACATATTTTTGGCTCCAGGAGGAGTTTGTTTCTTCAAAACCACAGCTGTCGGTTCAGAAATGTGGTTTGTAAATTTCACAGTCTTTCATTTACGTTTCATTCTGTCTCAGAAGAACTGAGAAGGTTTATGACAAAGACTGAAGAAGACGTAGAGTCCATATCTACAAGGACAACAAGACGGTGGTGAGACCAGCCATGATGGACAGATTAGAGACACTAGACGGAGCTGGAGGTGGAGGAGTTAAAGATGCTGAGAAGGATGGACAGGATCAGGAATGAGATGATTAGAGGGACAACACAGACAGGAAGGTTTGGAGACAAAGAAGCTAGAGAAGACAGATTGAGATGGTTTGGACATGTCCAGAGGAGGGACAGTGAACACGTTGGTAGAAGAATGATCCTAGGGATGGAGCTACCAGGTAGGAGACAAAGAGGAGATTGATGGAGGACATGGAGGTAGTTGGAGTCAGAGTAGAAGCTGGACAGTGGAGACACCTTGGTATAAGAATGATCGTAGAGAGAGAGCTCTAATATTTCCACAAAAACGTAAGAGTCAAACATCAGAGTACTCTTGAGTACCATTGGTGTTTTTCTACTGAGCTGCAATGCTGCCCTCTAGTGACTTTCCAGAAGGGAAGCCAGATTGAGATGGTTTGGACATGTCCAGAGGAGGGACAGTGGCTTCAGTTAGCATATAGTTTCAGTTATATAGTTGTTATTGTTGTTATAGGGCAGAATGAGGAAGTCAGGAGTGGCAGAGAAGTATGTAAGAGTGGTGCAGGATATGTATGCCAACAGTCCTACAGTGGAGAGTTGAGCTGGTTGATGTGGGACTTGGACAAAATAGCTAGAGAAGACAGATTGAGATGGTTTGGACATGTCCAGAGGAGGGACTGTGGATACACGTTGTTTGGAGAATGATCCTAGAGATGGAGCTACCAGGTAGGAGACAAAGAGGAGACTGATAAACACCTGAAGAAGAATAGACAAGACCATGTGTAATATTATTACTATCACACCCATAGTACTACTACTACTCTAATATATAATACTGCTACAATAATAGTATTTCCAACCTAAAAAATAAGAGGGAAAGTGGAAAGTCTCTGTTTTTGCTCGGTTCCTCTGAGTTCCTTCACTGATCTGTTGTGGGAGGACAAAGACAGGAGGTGAAAGGTTTTTTTCCTCTTCTACCAGGTAGGAGACAAAGAGGAGACTGATAAACACCTGAAGAAGAATAGACAAGACCATGTGTAATATTATTACTATCACACCCATAGTACTACTACTACTCCAGTACATAATACTGCTACAATAATAGTATTTCCAACCTAAAAAATAAGAGGGAAAGTGGAAAGTCTCTGTTTTTGCTCGGTTCCTCTGAGTTCCTTCACTGATCTGTTGTGGGAGGACAAAGACAGGAGGTGAAATGTTTTTACCCTCTTCTCAAATATGTGACATTCCTCTCCTCGCTGGAATTCCATTAACGGGAAACAGCAGCTCATTAGGAGCGTCCTAATGAACGTTTTCCTCGTTAGGAGCCGTATCTAAGAAATCAGCAACAAATGGTTGTTTGGTGAAGGTCCAACGTCCCGTCATGAAGAAGTGGAATGAAAAGACAAATGAAGAAAAATCAATATTTTCATTTGGTCGGAGCGGCTGGAGAAAATCACAGTAGGTGGTGCCACTGACTCCTCTTTGACCCCCAACTCAATGGGCTAAATATAACATCAGCGGTCCCTGGCATGGTCCACGTCTGGGATGGTCGCGGTCCACACTCAGCCCTAGGAGACACCGTGGCTGTTCCTGTGGCGTCCTAACGTTGACGTCCCGTAATCGTCAGCATCGAACAAAACGTTTCTCTTCCGTGTTTTTGTTTTTTTTTTCTTCGTTTCACAAATGCATTTTCTTTCCCAGCAGGTTAATGGACTCCTAACCCTTCGTCACTGATTAGGATGATTAATCAGACGACACAGCACCAGGATTCCTCCTCCCTCGCTCCTCTTCTACCCTCCTCCACCTCCTCCACCTCCTCCTCCTCCTCCATTGGCTCAGTTCTCCCTTCACTGCCAGATGGTATTAATGCAAAGCTGAGAACATGGGGAGAGAGAATCAAAGGTAGAACTGGTGGCGCTGTCGTCCCCTGCTGTTTACATGACACATTTGTGAGCTGCTCACAGTGCAGTAACCCCAAGAGAGGGGGCGCTCTCACTGGGAGAAATTAACCACGGTATGAATGTGTAGAGATAAGCTTTTTTTTTTAAAGCTCTATTGTGATGGAGGCGGCCTAGTGGTTAAGGAAGAAGAACTGGTGTGCTAGGCTAACACCGAGGGCCTCTGAGCATGGCACTGTCCAGAACATATTAAAAAAGGAGAAAAAAACAACAAAAAAAAAAAATAATAAATAAAACTGACCTACATAACCCACATAAAAAACAAAAAAGAAAAAAATATATATATTGTAAACTCTTAAAAAATATAAAATAAATTTCAAGAAAAAAACAAGCAAATATAAAAAAAATATAAAAAAAACAAAGAAAAAAACAAGAAAGCAAATTTATATAAAATTAAAAATCATAGATATAGAGGAAAAATATCATAAAATAATCCCTAGTAAAAAATAAAACAAGTATATACTTATATAAAATTGAAAAAAAAGAAAAAAATTTATAACAAATATAGAAAAACCAAGAAAAGAAAAATTATATAAAACAAAAATCATGTACAGAGTACAAATATGTTGAAATATTTCTTAAATATAAAAAAAATCTAAAGGAAAAGCAGGTAATATATATAAAGAAGAAATATTGCTAATTAAAAAAAACATAAAAAAGCTTAATCCAGCGAGTAGAACCATCATGATCTACATAACCCACATAAAAATCAAAAAAGTAAAAATATAAAAACCAAAAATTTTTATATATAATAAATCCAATATATGGAGTAAAGAAAAAACAAAGAAGCAAATATTTATTAAAAGAAAAATGTATGAGAAAAAAACAAAAAAACATTAAAAAATAAAATAAAAAAATAAAGAAAAATATTACAAATTCCTCCCCTCTTGTCTCCACAGGGGGAGCTATACCGCCAAATGAAATCCATGGTTTATGAGTTTTTAGCTGTTGTAACCAAAAGCAGTTCAACGTGGATTCCTGACGTTCTAAACATGTTACTGAAACCAATTTAATTATTGAGAAGAGTAAAGTTCCAGAAGGTTCCATTGCAGCAAACCTGAGGTTATTGGTGCTGAAGGAAGTTGGACCAGTTGTTAAATTAAACCAGTGTAAACACTGTTTTACTGCTGTTTTATTTAGTCAACGTTTCCCAACTTTACGACGTTTTTATCCCCGACTCTGTTCAAACTTATGGCGCCTCATAGTTCTTACTACGGCGCTTTGGCTTCACATTTTATGGCCAAAAGGTCTGGTCGGTACCAGGATCTTTAAAAACCAAAATATAGCCCTAGTTCTGAGCCAGTGTGGAAGGTTGACAGTAAAATAAGTTGTGGGTCTGATCACCGATCACCCCACGATAGAAACTGCATCTTTTTACTTCGTTACCACTTGTTCGGAGCCACATCGACCTCACATCCAGGGATATCTGATTAGTCCGGCCTCGGGACCGACACGTACGTGCACCGAGTCGGAGAGACAACGAAGATCACCTCCGGTTGGTGTCATTAGAAGGAAATGTCAAGCTGAGCTCTGGAGATGAGAGAGGTGAGAGTCAGGCACGGTGAAGAGGAAGGAAGTCCAGGACGAAGCACCTCTGCGCTCAATTAGCCGATCGCCGGTTGGTCTCACAAAGAGACGAAGACCGTGGTGATGTCGGTAACTTAACTGATATAATAACGAAAATGAAAAACAACAAACTTCTCAACAGGTGAAGGACGTTTCTACCTAAGCGGGGATGAATTCTCAAGGAAGAACCAATCGCTCCCTTGCGTTAAAACGCACAACTTCATCTTGGCGCTAATTCTCCTGATCCTCGTTGGACTTCATTTGAGGAGAGTGGGACCCGGGACATGGCAGCCGGCGCAGGAGAAGGAGAGGAAATTAGTTTCAGCTGCAGCTTTTTCAGGCCTCCACCGGTGTCTCGGGAGGGTTCCCCCGTTTCAGATTCAAAGACAAAATAATTAGAGGCTGTTTCGTTGAGGGCTTGGCCTTCATTTAAAATCCCATCAAAGTAAAGTAAGGGTCCTGGAGTGGGTTCTCCGAGTCCG
Organism: Paraplagusia blochii; assembly: GCA_016785265.1. Lineage (NCBI taxonomy): Eukaryota > Metazoa > Chordata > Actinopteri > Pleuronectiformes > Cynoglossidae > Paraplagusia > Paraplagusia blochii. The sequence continues at coordinate 38,762 of JAFBJS010007342.1, forward strand.
TGAGGTTTCTTTATGAGGTCTCCGGTCCTCGTGGACGGTCCTGACCGCTCTGCCTAACCTGACCACAAGGTCTTCATCTGGCCAAGCCTGTCGTTAGACTTGACTACACCTTGAAGGGAGAGCCTCAGATGTGGCGAACGGTTGACAACACCAGGCATCAGGAGTTGGGCCCGGTGGCCAATCGTGGCTCGTGGCCTCAGTAATGGGCTTTCATTTAGACGACATCTGCGGGTTGGTGAATATAATGCAAAGAAAATGTTTTTCAGCTGGAGCGTAAGCTATTTTTCAGTCCTGCCCTTGCATCGTGGAAAGGCCTTTCGGTGAGCGATTATCACCTCATGATGGTCCGACCACACCACGAAACTGGTGGTGTCTGCCGTGATGTTCGCCGGTCCAAACTTGTTCTTTTCTTCTCTCTTTCTGGACACGGAATGGAACAAATTTCTGGAGTTGTTAGTTTTTGTTTGCTGAGCATTTTTCTGATCGTTTCTCAAAGAGAAACTTGAGGATCTACGCATCCTTGACTCCCGAGCTACTAGGGAACCTTGATCTCTATCGACTTCCACCCCTGTCTCCCCCTGTCCTCTCCATCTACCTCCATGTCCTCCCTCACTGCATCCATCAATCTCTTTGTCTCCTACCTGGTAGCTCCATCTCTAGGACCACTGTCCCTCCTCTAAAAATGTCCAAACCATCTCAATCCGGCTTTTTCTCCAAACCTTCCTGTCTGTGTTGTTATTCCTGATCCTGTCCATCCTTGTCTCTCCTATGGAGAATCTCATCTAAAACTGTAGGGGGCGCTACAATCACAACATTAGGGATGGCAGGGTTAAATCTGATCTTCAAATCTGCCATTTTATGACAATATTATTTTAAGGAAATTAGTGGTTTGTTGAATTGACTGTATTGGTAGGGGGCGCTATAGCAGTCCAACTTTTCACCGCGCCTCCCTGAGGAGTGTGTGGTGTGTGTGTGGGTTTGTTTATTCAATATAATGGGCTGTCAGCAGATTCTGGAGCTGAGGAGTTAATTACTGTGTGTGTGTGTGTGTGTGTGTGTGTGTGTGTGTGTGTTGAGACAGCTGACAGGTGAGTGACAGGTGGGAATCTGCTGCAGATGGTGTGAGTTTTTGTGTTTCATGAGTGGGAAGGTTTGATGCCGACGGGAGTCGAGGTTTTCACGTCATCCAACACTGAACGGCAACAACTGACTTCCACCAACAACAGTGTTTGTCAGTCTGTCAGTCGTTGTCTGTTGTTCAATCTACTTCCTCCACCATGGTTGATATACACGCTGAGCAACTGACACTGTAATGACAACAGAGATTTACAGAAAGACATCTTCATATTACATACATCTACATATATACATATATTTACATATATGTATATATGTATATACAGTATATATATCAAAAGTTATATATGTAAGATGGAAATGATTAGATGATATACATATATTACAATATATTTAAATATATGTATATATATTTCTAAAGTTATATATGTAAGATGGAAATGATTAGAGGATATACATATATAAACATATATTACAATGTATTTAAATATTTTACATATATTTATATATGTATATATATTTTGAAAGTTATATATGTAAGATGGAAATGATTAGATGATATACATATATCACAATATATTTACATATGTATATATATATTTCGAAAGTTATATATGTAAGATGGAAATGATTAGATGATATACATTTATAAACATATATTATAATATATTCAAATATATTACGTATATTTATATATGTATTTATATTTCTGAAGTTATATACTGTATGTGAGATGGAATTGATTAGATTAGTCTTATTTACCAAATACCACTATATACAAACAAATATATATTTATATATATTACATATGTTTATATATATATTTATAACAATATATATTTTTATATTGAACACATATTTTGAAAATATATTTTGTCAAAATATGTATTTGAAAATATATTTCCAAAATATACATTTAAAATAAAATGTCATACTGAGGGACTGGTGCCATTAGCTGCTAATATTAGTAAAGGTTGGCCTAACTAGACAGTTAGACAATCTAACTGTCTAGGTTTTTTCTGTCTATCTGTCCTTTGGTGTGTCTTTCTATCTGTCTGTCTATCTACTTAACTGTCTGTCTGTCTGTCTGTCTGTCTGTCTGAATGGATAGAAAAGTTGTTAGTTTTTAGAATATTTCATTCTATTTAGTAGAAGTTATCACAGAGCAGCAGTAAACAGAAGTCAGGTGAGGGTCTCCACCTTCTCCACCTTCTCCACCTTCTCCACCTTCACGCTCCTGAAGCTCCAGCTGATTAAAGGCATCTGTCGTGGCCGTATCTGCGCTCCAGCTGTCTTTGATGTACCTTTTTGAAGGTTACTTCAAAGCCGTGCTGAGTGGAGCCGCTCGGGTCGGAGCCGGCGCCTCACAGAGGGGAACTGAGGTACTGAGGGTGAGAGATGTTAGTGAAGAAGATGAGAAGACCTCAGCCTGGAGGTTGGAGAGGCAACTGCAGGGCAACATGGGTCAGGGACTGGAGAAGGTGGAGCTGCACAGAGTTTGGTCAGGAAATAAAACTCACGTGCATATACAGCACAATATATATGGACAATATATTCACCATAACTGGACACTGAAGCCCTGGACAGTATTACTCCTCTGTGTCCAGTCACGGTTCAGTACAGTACAATATTACTCTTTGTACAACTGCAGTACAGTATTGAGTACATATATAAATATTTATATATTTTATATATGTACATATATACAGTACGTGTACATACTGTAGTCATACTTATATGAGTACAGTACTTTTGTATATTTTATGTTTCTAAACACTTTTAGCCAAAGGGACTTGAGACGTGAGATATCGTCCTCCAACGGTGATATATTCACACTGGAGTCTATGCAACCCACGTAGGCTGCAACGGAGTGTTGGCCATATGTGTGAGGTAGGCTGAATACATCCACACAAATATATTGTATATACATTTGTTATATCTGTATCTTTATATAGATATAAACATATGTGTACATATATATTCAAACATATTCATTTAATGTATATGTACTTTTTATATGTATTTGTGTGTATGTATAGAGTATGCTTGTACAATATGTATAGAGTATGCTTGTATAGAGTATATGTATATGGATACGTATATATATGTATAGAGTATGCTTGTACAAACCTTTACCCAAAGCGACTTTATATATTTCATATATTTATATAAATACACATATATTTATTACATATATTTTTATACATATATAGATGCAAATATATATTTATATACCCTATATGTACTTTTTATATGTCTTTGTATGTTCCACTAACTATTTGATATATATGTATGTATATATATATATATATTTATATACTGTTAAGTGTTAGGCTGCAGCCCACATAGGTTGCAACAGAGTTTTCGGCATATTGCACACACACACACACACATATACATATATATGCATACATATGTATATTGAAACATAAAAATATATGCACATATATGAATGCAAATAGAGTTCATACACTCCATATGTACTTTTTATATGTATTTGTGTGTATTTTCATACATATGAATATATGTATGTATATTTACATACTCAAAGTGTTTGCAATATATATATGTATGTATGTATGGTTGTATGTAAGTATGTATTTATATATGTATATTCGGTATCCTAAAGTAAA
>JAFBJS010007342.1:42958-63679 GCA_016785265.1 Paraplagusia blochii
TTCTATATATTTGTGTATGCATATATGTATAGAGTACGCTTCTACAATCCTTTACCCAAAGTGACTTTGAATATTTCATATATCTATTCATATATTGTTAATGTCTTTCTGTTTGTGATATATAAATATATATGTATATGTATATATATTACACATATATTTTTATACATATATGAATGCAAAAATATATTCATATACTCTATATGTACTTTTTATATGTCTTTGTATGTGTTTATTCATACATAGTTTGTATGTTTGAATAGTGTATGTAGTGTATGTGTCACTAACAATTTGATATATATATATATATTTATATACTGTGAAGTGTTCCCATATAGGCTGCATCCCATATATGCAATAGAGTGTTCGGCATATTACACACACACACACACATATATATACTGTATATATTCATCTTTCATTTCATTGTTATATATGCATATATATGTGTATAGAAACATAAAATATATGCACATATATGAATGCAAATATAGTTCCTACACTGCATATGTACTTTTTATATGTATTTGTGTGTGTTTACATACATATGTATATATGTATGTATATTTACATTCTCTAAACGTTTGCAATGCATATATATTTATGTATGTATGTTTGTATGTATCTATGTATGTATGTATTTATGTATGTATGTATATATTTATGTGTGTATATATGTGTGTATGTATGTATGTATGTATGTATATATGTGTGTATATATGTATGTATGTATGTATGTTTATATGTATGTATGTATTTATGTATGTATGCATGTATGCATGCATGTATGTATGTATGTATTTATGTATGCATGTATGTATGTATGTATATTCTATATCCTGGAGTAAACTTACATGACCTAAACATTCATGCAACATCGAGGATATAGATCATGTATTTAATTATATGTTTCATTAACTGGTTCGTCATTATGTGCGTTAACTACTGATAATAATAAGGGGTTCTTCCATCCTCAGTCAGGGTGTCATGGCAGCCATCCTGGCAGCCTTCATTCATATTCTGCTCACAGTCCAGTTACATCCAGTACAGTGGCTGTAAACGTGTCTCCGTCTGATCCAGTCCTGGTGTTGAAGAACCTATAGATCCACCAGCACCGACTTCATTAGCGCAGACATGTGGCGCGAGGCGCTGCGGCAGAAACTCCCGCTTCAGATGATTTTTCAAGTGTGAAAAAGAGACCTGGCACCGATTGTGTCAAATGCATTCGGCATTTAATCATCTGCCTCTGCCTCTGCTGTAAATGGAGCTCTAGTCCAGCCCGGCCCACACTTCCAGGCAACGCGGCCTTTTACTGCCTTTTTAAGTCCACTTTAGTATCTGTGAAACCACACAGTGTCCAAATCAAATCCCGTCCTATTATGGCCACACTTAACGCCGTTGATGGGAGCCTTTTATTTAGGGACGTATGCCCTGTCAGGTCCAGGGTTTTTTTTCCCAGCCCATTATTGCGGCCGTACAGTACGAGTCCAGCATCACGGCATAAATTGCACCAGGGAACGAGCAGCGAGTGCAACTAAGGAGGAGAGGAAACAAAAACCGCAGCAAGTGGGACGTAAACAGAGAGTCATGAACCCTCACTTTACTGCCTATTCCTATCCTTTGGATACGTGGGCGCGGTATTCCACGTAGACTCAGAAACTATTATCACCCTTTTCAGCCGGGAGTGGTCATTTTGACCATCAAGTTTGTGCAAAGATCGAGAAAACAAACACTCCGGATGTTCCCACACCATGTTGCGTTGCTGCTTTTCTACTGGTCCATACTGAATATCAGTTGCCGATACTAGCTTTTTACCGATATCTGATGCCGATACTTTCCAAACACTTATTTTCACTTCCAATGTCAACTGATACCAACGTATCTGACCTTTTTGTGTATCTCTCGAAAACTTAGGAATTCTGTATGCCTTTCCCTTGAGCTGCAATGCTGCCATCTAGTGACTTTCCAGAACATTGAAATGGTTTTAACAAGTTCAGAAGAGGGACAGTTGAAGAGGTACATGACAGAGACAGAGAGACAGAGGAGATACACGTTAGTAGAAGAATGATCCTAGAGGTGGAGCTACCAGGAAGGAGACAAAGAGACGGAAACGTTCTCAGTTACTGTATTTTGCAGGTAAAAAGAGACAAAAAGTGTTTTTTTTCCCGTGGATCATCTTTGTTCCGAGTGTCGGCTGATGCCTGAGGTGACGCCATCTCCGGAGAGGAATGCGGACTCGCTCAGTAGTAAAAAGCCAAAGGGAAGATGAAAGGACACACGGCGCTGGAGTGACTTGTCTGGGGAGGGAGGAGGTTCAAAGTTAGAGCCGACTCATCTGGTCTTTACAGAGACCGGGGTGGGATAATGAGCGCTGAGAGCAGCCCTCCGGAGGAAATCACGCAGAGTTCAATTAGCCGCTCATATTTTAGCTTCTGGCTCCGACTGGGCACAGAAAGTGTCTCCGTCCTCCAAAAACCCTGCGCTCCCCACGCACCGCGGCTCAACTACCCCTCCACCCCCTCGTGGCCTTGTAAGCAGTGAGAGGAGCACGCTGTTTAACTGCTGATATTAAAGAACGGAGACCGCAGACTTCATCGTTGATTGTTTTCGATGAGTTTCCCCCGAATTTAACTTCCCTAATGAGTTTTCCCTCCTCGGTCGCAGTAAGAGTGGAAGTTTTGGTGGAAGGAGCGGGTATGTCATTTTCATTTATTGCCATCATTTCTTTTGTTTTAATCTGTTAGATTCCCACGAGGCTATCAGTGTGATTAAAAGCTACACAAATAAACAAGGAAAAGAAAAAAAAAACAGAAAATAAAGTTTCTATCTCGCCTTAGGGATACGAGCAACATTCTGTGGTCAGTCGGAAATTTGTGAGAGATAGCACTCGTCTTTGCACCCATCGGGTAAATCTAAAGTGACGCCTATTCCCCCCAGAGAATTGTTGCCATTCTCTTCCACTTGTCATTCCCTCGGCTGGCGGGTAAATATAGATGGTGAGATAAAAATAATTGAAAGTCTCATCGCCATCTGTTTTCACCATTACAACCTCAATCATCTCTGCAAGAGACATCTGCGATAAACATCATGGCCGAGCCTACCGGAGCGGCAACGCAACGAAGGCGTTCAGTTAGTGCGGTCCTTATTGACTGAGGCTGCGGTGGGTCAGCAGGCATGGAGGCGCTGTGGGGGAGGAGGGAGGTGCTTGTTTGTTGCTTCCTCACCCACTTTGCTGTAGCAACGTGTTTACAATACAAAGACGATTTTCCTTACAATCAATAAGGCGCATGAATATAGTCAGCAGTTCCTAAAGTACTCGGCTTGTACTCTGCGTCAGTTAGCACGTAGATGACGACGTGTACGGACCAGAAAAAGTCTTGGCGGTCATGGTCAGTCTGGTCTGTCATTTTTATTATGCTGCCCCCTGTTGTCAACCACCCTCAACCCCCTGCCCCCCTACGACCCTACCCCTATCTATGTTCTCTCATGTGCAGTCAATTCCTTGACGTAACCAGGTGTACACGACATGTTGCATGACCCAGCCAAAAATCTGGCTGAATTCGCCATTTAAGCTAGGCTTAAGGCTATGAGTTTCCTTAATGCTAGCAGCGCTAACGTCACTAGAGTACTGGCTGTTTACTACTTTATATCTGTACATTTGTTTAGCATTTGCAATCCACACATATCCCACACCTGCTTCTCCTTCCTGCAACGTTGATATCAGACCATCTGTCTCCATTCCACCCTGTGCCGTCTTTAGTACCATTCCTTAAATTATCTTCACATCCTCCCACAATGCATCTGTGCATCTGCATTTTCCCACATCTAGGAAAATGCCCACAGCCCTTATACTGTAGACCCTCACACCAGCTGAGGAACGACTCCCAAAAAAAAACAGACGGGGAAAGTAAGGGAGAAACCTCAGGGTGATCCACAGTGGAGTGGATCCTCACCCAGGAAGGACAGGGGGGCAACAAGGAGAAAAACTTATTTTATTTATCAAGACTAGGTTCTAGAACAAGGTTCTTTAAGGTCCTTGCAGTGTAAATACTAAGGCGAGGTCGGGAACATTGAGTATATTGTTGTGGTGTTTATCAACAACCTGTCCTGCACCGTCCTCAAGTACTTTTTGATCACTCCCAACTGTTCCATATGATAATTACTATGTAATAGGTCTGATTTTTTTTTTGAATTATTGAGTCTACCACAATAGGCTAAAGCCTCAAGGCCCAGAGTGGAAGAAACTGCTGAAAAAACAATTCCTTTCCTTTTTTTTTCCTCTGCAGAAATTGAATAGAGAGGTTTGTTCTGATTAGCTGACGAACCCTGAACGCACCGTCACCGCTCCATTCAAGGGCCCTTGACTCACATTGACTCCGTGTGAATATCGGTTACAGATGCCAAGGACACGTTCACATCCTCCCTGACGGGTGGCCACTGTCTGTGGAGCCGCAGATATTTTCTTGGCCATTTTTACAGTCACAGTAATTTACAACAGCAATTAATCTTCATAACGGCCGCCGCTGGCTTTTTAACTACGGTTTAACTGAAAAAAAAAAAAAACCCTCCATGTTCACTGCCGGTGGAAATTGATTTAAGGGCAAAAGGGCGCCCACTGCAGCGAGACGCCATAATTTATCAACTCTAAATTCTAACTGTGCCTTGGACGGATCGCTGTAGTTAAGGAAGTGGCGTAGCTGCGGAACACGTCGTAGAGAAGTGCATCCGGTAACGGCTAAGAAGGAGAAGACGGATGGGTGAAGGTCCATATCCTAGAATCCCGGATTCTTGGGCCCAACTCCCCTAGGACCCTACTCTCTGTGATCTGGACCCAGGACTTCGCCTTATGGAGCACATGGACTAGAAAAGACTCTGAATGGACTTAAGTACCCTTTCGTTTTACTTGTTGATATAAAGAACTCTTTTCTTGCTACTGTTTTGTTTGCTCGAATCCCTTAACCCATCACCCTGAGGTTTCTCCCTTTTTTCTCTGTCTGGATTTTTGGGAGTCGTTCCCAGCCGTTGTGAGGGTCTATAAGGGGTTAGGGTAAATCTCTTCCTGTTATTGTATGTTGTTTTCTATTCTTGTTTTGTAAATGTTTGGCACCCCTAGTGGTTAAGGAAGCGTACTTGGGTTCGTAAGGCCCTGGTTCGAATCCCCCTACTGGCAATATACCGCTGAGGTGCCTAGGGAGCACGGTCCCCACTGCTCCCTAGGCACTAGCTCAGCCACTATAGGGTGACGGGTTAAATGCAGAGGCGTAATTTCCCAAAGGGTACTCTAGAGGGATCAATCGAGTTCTAAAAATCGGAAACTATAAACAAATAAAAGTAGCATCAGGCCGTGGACTGACAGCTACCTGTTTGTACAAGCTGTGGCACCAGGGCCATTGATTTCCTCTTAGCTCATCTGCGGCACATGAACCATGTGTTTTTTTTTTTACGCTCATAAACATCCCAACATTACGGCTCAGTAGCTCACATAATGGAAGTCTCTTCAGATCACACTTTAAATATTCATACGCTGCTGCTGCTGGATTTCACACACGGCTACAGCCTCTGCTTTGTTTCCTCCGTGGGTTGATCTCACACTCGGCATCGGAGGGTGGTGTGTTCCACAAACCTTTCTTCTGGGTGTTTACTCACACCTCACCACTGCCGCTGCTGCTGTTCACCTGGAGTCAGTGCGCTGGAAATAACAACAAATTACTTTTCCACTAAGTTGAAGAAACTGATGCGAGGTGCTAAACTCAGGGTAAATGCAAGACACAACCTGCGGAGCATACCTGATTCCAAAAATGTCTGGGAGTCAAACACTTTCTCCCTCACATTTTTTAACAACAGCTGCAGCTGCAGCCTGAAGGATTGGACCTGGAATCGTTTAAAGCAGAAGTCTTGTTGCCTTGGCCTCGCCTGACCTCCTGTGTGCTGTAATATTCAACCTCTTCTTCAAGCTTGTGAGACTCTTGTCCTCTGAATAGTAAACGGCTTGGGATTTCCAGTACCTGCTGCAACCTGTTGCTCCTAAAGCCGGCCGACAATGAGCGGTTTAAGCTGAGGTTCCCAGGATTTTTCATTCGTGCCACTCTCTGGTGATCGGGGCAGATTTATCGCATCGTGAAGATTCAATCGTGTCATTCAACCACTCAAGTTTTGGGGCAGTTGGTGGCCTAGTGGTTAAGGAAGCAGAACCTGGGTCCGTAAGGCCCCCGGTTCGAATCACCATACTGACAAGTTACTGCGGAAGTGCCCTGAGCATGGTACTGCTCCCCGCCCTCCTGCTCAGCACCCCCCAAGCCCCGATACCCCCAGCCAACAGATCCCCTCCCAAGGGGGATCCTCTAGGGATCACTTGGCTGGCCCCCTTGGCATCCCCAGAGGGGATAGGGATAAGACATTTCCTGGTCCATGCGCATCGTTGACGTCACAGAATGGGCAGTTGACAGAAGAAAAAGATTGAGGTAGTGGCAGATTGAGGTAAGAGTTTGAATGGTCTTGACTGAGGCCCGATCGTCGCTAGATAGTTGCACGACTGAAAAATCCCGATTGTGTCCACTGGTCTTTAGTCTTTGTGTTTTTCTAACTGCCCGCCTCGTCAATGAAGATGTCAAGTGTGCATGAATCCCAGGGAACCAGGACGCCGTTGGGTCAGTGAACGCAGCCCAAGAGATGTTCCATGTCTCAACATCAGTCGTCCTCAGATGAAGGGGGACTAGTTGAGTGGTTTGGACAGCCTTAAAAACTTTGGACAGTATAAAATGGAATTTATTATATTCCAAACACCCTGAAGAAACTGAAGGGCTCCGTGTGTGTGTGGCTCGTTTGCAGCCTGAGGTTCCTCCTGGCATATTCCGAGTCCAGACTCCGGAGCAGCTGTGCTGTCGGCGTCGTTGCCAACTTTTCCGTTTTAAATGATTATTTCTGACTCATTTCTAACAGTGTGGGGAGTGGAACTGCAGAATGTGTCTGTTTGTAATGGAACGCTAAATTAAAGCTGCCATCAGTGAATTAATTCAGTTACACTTTGTACAGTTGCTGTTGCAGCAGTTCAGAACTGACAAAAAATTAACAACTTTAATTTTATTTATAAATTTTACAACAAGATGTTAACACCAGTAGGCAAGAAACTTGCTTGGATTTTATTGAAGGTGTTATGTAAGTTATTTCTCAGGCTAGGGTAAAAACTCAGTTGGACTGTCAACAACCACTAGGGGGCAGTGGTGAGATCGAGGCCTCACCAAAATAGGCACGTATAAGATTGAGATACTGCAAAAGTTGTTGGATTGAATCTCATGGGATTTTTGTCGTATTCTGGAATTTACTGGTGGACAAGACCATGTCTTGTCTGGACAAGTTAGGGAGACAACTTTGGCCCAGAGGCAACATCGCTGTCAAGGAGTATAAATCTAGGGTTCACCTCCCGGGCAAGTTGGTGGTGGACTCATCACCTGGGAAAGGTTCTTGAGGGGGTGTTATGGTACGATGTGATTGGTCCATTCGGAGAAGGAAACCTGGGAGTCCTGGATGAGGCTACTGGCCTCGCAACCTGGAAAGACATAGGAGGATTGGTCACATGTTCAACAACTCCAAAGCAGCAGACTAAACCACACCCACTCCAATTTCTGACCAATCACAGATGTTGGACTTTGGAAACGAAATTACGCCCAGAAATGCCGACCTAGGGAGGATCAAATACAACGTCTACCTCCACGAATCACCACACATGCTACGATTTACTTTCAATTCCTTCTGTGATTTGGGGGCAGTTGTGGAGACTGCTGCCCCGCGACGTGGTAATTGATAAACAGGTGAAAATGGATGTTTAGAAACAACTTTCTACATTTTTTGGGGGGATCATTGGAGGGATTTTTACCACCGCTAACCGTGGCGCTGTTATCAAAGAGCCTTAAGATCCTTCACTACAAGACTTCAGACTTTGAACCCTCAACCTCATACAGACATTTGCACATTTACGTGTGAAATTAACTCACCTAATTAGCGCCGATAGATGAAAAGGACTTTATTAATCCTCCTCAGTACCCTTCGGCAAATTAGGGATCTTGATCTCCCTCAGTCCTCTTTCTTGTTCTGATACGGAACGTAGGAGTTTATTCTCTACCTCTCATTCAAGCATCTCTGATGAAGGAACGTGAATTAATGTTATCTCGAAATAGTCGAGGAAACCTGATGAATTAACGTCTTTTTTTCTCTCCGGCGTCACTCTCGCTACGACAAATGTGCCAGTCGTCGCTTGGATCCGTGCTGATAACAATGGGCTTTGAAGCTCCGTCATTGAGATCTGCTCAGTCGCCGTATCACACACCAGTGTCGTAGCGGCTTCTTCTGTGACAGCCGCGCAGCTAATAGCACATCTGCATAATGCAGAGGGGACAAATGCAGTACCATGTCAGTCGCATAAAACATGGCATGTGGGACAAGAGTGACGTGTGAAGGATGTTGTACTATCAAACGGTACCGGCACCGATCACTGCTGCTGGGTCATCGGATTTAAGTCAACATTTCCTACCCGGAATATATTCCCCGACTATATTGAGCTTCTTCCTCTATTAGTGACGTGGTGTCTGTTTTCAAGGGTCTCCACCGTTGTCACCCAAATCACATCGTGATCACAACCTGGCAACTGGTGGATTAGAACCTCAAACCTTGCAGACCCCAGTCTAGGCCCCTGCTAGGCCACCACTCCCCACTTCATTTTTAAAAAGTGTTCACAAAAACAAATTAGCCGCCGTCCGTTGCTCTTTGCCTTTAATTTTTGGAAAATCCAGGGTTCTATTCTCACGACTAGCAAACTGTGTTTACACTACTGCCCCCAACTGGCTGGGAGTGCAAGTCTCCTACAGAGGTCTTCAAGGGGTTTGCTCCTACTTGCTAAAATGCTCCGATAAAACCTTATCTATCTATCTATCTATCTATCTATCTATCTATCTATCTATCTATCTATCTACCTACCTACCTACCTACCTACCTACCTACCTACCTACCTACCTACCTACCTAGCCTAGCTTGACCTATCTACCTACCTACCTACCTACCTACCTACCTATCCGCCTACATACTTACCTACCTACCTACCTGCCTACCTGCCTACCTACCTACCTATCCGCCTACATACTTACCTACCTACCTACCTACCTAGCCTACCCTGACCTATCTACCTACCTACCTACCTACCTACCTGCCTACCTGCCTACCTACCTACCTACCTACCTAGCCTACCTTGACCTATCTACCTACCTACCTACCTGCCTACCTGCCTACCTACCTACCTACCTACCTACCTACCTATCCGCCTACATACTTACCTACCTACCTACCTACCTACCTGCCTACCTGCCTACCTACCTACCTATCCGCCTACATACTTACCTACCTACCTACCTACCTACCTACCTACCTAGCCTACCCTGACCTATCTACCTACCTACCTGCCTACCTGCCTACCTACCTACCTATCCGCCTACATACTTACCTACCTACCTACCTACCTACCTACCTACCTACCTATCCGCCTACATACTTACCTACCTACCTACCTACCTACCTACCTATCCGCCTACATACTTACCTACCTACCTACCTACCTACCTACCTACCTACCTATCCGCCTACATACTTACCTACCTCCCTACCTACCTACCTACCTATCCGCCTACATACTTACCTACCTCCCTACCTACCTACCTACCTATCCGCCTACATACTTACCTACCTACCTACCTACCTACCTACCTATCCGCCTACATACTTACCTACCTCCTCACCTCGTAAATCCTCACTTCATAAACACATAAAAAATAAATGTCTCTGGTGCCAAAACTTCAATTCCATCTCTAATGCCACTCTGATCCACATGACGGTGAAGCTGGAACATTGGTTGCCTACAGAAGACCAGCAGCTCACGGTAATAAACTCATCAACTTTGCTGGTAAAACTCTCATTTGCATTTCAATCAACCAAACAAATCTCACCAATTAACAAGCTGCTGTGTTTGTGGCCTGGAGCTGAAGTTGGAGGAGATGAAAGAGCGACGGCGCCGTGAGCGTCGGGGAATGAAGACGTAACTCTGACGAGCGGGTCCTCGAACCAGGACGCCGCGCTGAGAAAAACAGGATATGTTTTGTGGACCGAGGCGGCGGTGGGAGGTTGATCTGTGAACTCTGGATGGGATCCACTCTGTCCGCTTCAGTTTTGGCCTCCGACTTTATCAACTACCACAAAAACTGCTCTGGGCGACGGCAATGCCTCTCGCACCTCCTCCTCCTCCTCGTCCTCCTCCTCCTCTTCCTCCTCTGCACAACATCGCACCGCAGAACCTCCATCGTCATGAAAAATGAATCAGATACAACACCCCCGCGTGAGGGAAGCTTTCAACTCCTGCTCAGGCTGGGCTTAAATATTTCATGGACCTCTTCTTGCTAATTTTAGCGGGAATAATTGATCTGGAAAAAGCACCGTCATGCAGAAATGAAAGGTTTTGAAAAGTCTGCCTGAAAAAAAAGAGTAAAGATCTGAGTTTGGGCAACTTGAAACTGCAGAGATTTAGCCGTAAAGAGCCAAATATTTCTTGATTTTTCAAACTGACGAGAAGAAAATGTTTTGTAGGTGGTTTATTAGCCGAGTTCCAAGAGATACTTTCATTAAGAAGCTGTCAAGAAGCTGTTAACGATGTTTCAGGGGAGAAAGTAACTCCAGGACAAATAAATATCTTGATCATGGACTCTGAAAGGCCCTCGTTGGTGGTATTTACTGTTATCATTAGTATTGTGTCCCAGTTCCAGGAGTCGACGGGGGAACTGTCTGAAAGCACAATTGATTCCTTCTCCAGGATAAGGTCACCCGCGGCCAAGAGCACTAGTCATTGATGCACAAAAACCACCTCCAGAGATCTGCACCTGCGAGCGTCTCGCCCGCGTCGCTCCCCGCAGCAGCACAGCTTAATGATTTGTGACAAAGTGAAAGAGAAAGTCCCGGCATCTGTGGTGATTTGTGGAGGAAGACGGCGTTACAGTAGTCGAGGAGACATAGAGACGGTTCTCGAAGACATCAGGACAGCAGCAAGCACTGACGGAGTGCCCTTATAGACCCTCACACCGGCTAAGGAACAACCCCCCTCCCCAAAAAAAGGGTCTAGGGGTCTTTACAAAGGCCAAGTCTGGGTTGAGGACACAAACTATAGTGTCCCAGGGGAGTTGGACAATGATTTGGAGGATTACCCCTGAGTCGAGTTTAGGGCCACGGGGTTCTGGGGGGGAGAACAGAGACTCCAGGGACATGAGGTCCCCGGGTAAGGTGTATAAGGTGATAAGGTACAAGGTACCACATCCACCTTTCTCTGGAGTATAAGGAGGATGTGGTTTAATCTGCTTGTTTGGATCCATCCATCTCTGTCTTCTTATCTGTCACCAAGTTGCAAGGGAAGCAGGAACACCCAGATTTCCTTGTCCCCGTACAAGTAAGCAATGGATTGTACCCTTAGGGCCCCCTCAGACGACTGCAACCACCTTAAGACCAACTCTCAGGTTTGGGAGATAACTGCCAAGTCTCGGAGGTTCTGAAATCCACCTGATGAATTTGATCGACGGACTAGGTTGTCGCCTAGGTAACAACACCGTGTTTTGCTGCTAGGTGTCGTTGTTTTACTGTCCAAAGTCTTGGGGGGAAACACAAGACTGAGGAGTTTTTACTCTTTAAATTTCTGAATGCGTTTCTTTCCAATGATTTTCTGTTGGAGTGATGGAAGAGCTGCTCAGTCGCCCCCAGTGTGAGCAAAGGAAATGGAATCCCTGGTTGAAAGGTGGCAGCGGGAGCCAATGGTCGGCCAAGACAAATAAAGTCCAGCGGTCGTTCATCACGCTGCCCCCTGAAATCCCTCCCCGGTAATTACGGCCGATGCCTGGTGTTGGATCGGAGCGATCATTTCTACTCTAAAGCAAATAATCCGCGGCCAAGGCGGCATGGATTGCTTTGGCGATCAATGAACTTCATCAGGAACCAGGCAAAGCAGGACAACAACAAACAATTGTTTGGTGTCCGGCTATACACCCGCTGCGGGTGATGGATCTGGACAGTGGCTGACCACTCTCTCTGGGATATCGGACGCCTGGTGACGGAATTACAGCGGAGGACAATCGATGCCCGGCGGAGAGAACAATCCCTCCATACACCGTGTTCTACTACTGATTGAGTCGACCACACGTCCACCGCTGAAACCTCATCGCCCGGACATTAGAGGTGTTTGGTTTCGTCTCGCTGCGCCGACTGTTTTTGCAGGAGCGGCTGTTATAGGTGTAACGATAGCTTCCTCAGCGCGCGCTGTAAGAAAAACCCTAACGCTGTTAGAGGGAGAAACACGATCGGGGTTATTTTGAAGGAGTAGGTTGACAGTGTTGGGAAATGCGGGTATTTACTTTAGGGCTAAAAGCTGGACAGATGGAGTGATACCATCTATCGGATTGGTTCTTCTCTCCAGGCTGTATAATAAATACTTATCGACTGGAGGAGATGGAGAGGACGTGTCGGTGTCTGCTGGTCCAGCTGGAAACATTCTTCACAAAGAAGAAATTATATCTTATAACATGTAGTATTACTACAAGAAAATATATTACTACTAGTTGGACTTTTCCAACCCACTTAAAGTTGCTGGTTCCCGTCCTTGTACACAGTTTTACATTTTTCTGTCTTTCTGCGTCCATTGTGATTTTGTCTCTGTTTCCTCCAACAAGTACAGAAACCTTTATAGCAATCAATGTTCAAGCACCCTTGTTGCTGGTCCTCCAATCTGTCTCCATCTTTGGCTGAACGTCTCAAACAGACGTCCTTTTTCTTGACCATGGTGTCATATCTGTCCTGCTCCCACTTCATCGTTCCGCCCCGTCTCAAAAGGTTGTTTCCAATCACAAAATCCGAGGAATTTATCTGACATTCTCGGCAACAACGACGTTGAAAAAGGTAGAAAATGGTTTAATTTAGTTAGAGATCAATTTAGATTGATTGAATCCGAATGCTTGGACGTCTCTGAAAGTATCTGAAGGTTTCTGACGGCCTTTAAGGTTCTCCAAGGGTCTCTGAAAGTGAGGACCTTTAGAGCAATCAATATTCAAGTACCTTTTTCTTGACAATGGTGTCCATTTCTGTCTCAAAAGGTTGTCTCCAATCACAAAATCCGAGGAATTTATCTGTTATTCTCGGCAACAACAACGGCAATAAATGTAGAAAATGGTTTAATTACGTTAGGGACTAATTAAGGTTGATTGAATCCGGATGCTCGGAGGTCTCTGAAGGTATCTGATGTTCTCTGAAAGTATCTGAAGGGTCTTTAAGGGTCTCTGAGGGTCCTCCAATCTTTCTCCATCTTTGGTTATACGTCTCAAACAGACGTCCTTTTTCTTTGTCGTCAGACTCTCTGATGTTCTCTGAAGGTCTTTGAAGGTATCTGATGGCCGTGTCAGCAGTCTGAGACAGTCCTTCAGATCTAAAGGACTCTTGACCCTTTGACTCTTCCTCCTGCCAAAGATGGTATATCACTGGAGCTGGGCCAAGTAGAAAGGTGGACCCGTTGCCCCCGTGTCCCACCACCACTCACACACCCCGACTTTTCAAAAATCTGTAATGGACTTTTTTTCAATGACCATGAAAACCACTGGTATCAGCGCTGCTGCTGTAATGTATCCACTGTAAAGGAAGTCGGGCCAGAGTGTATTGTTGCATCTCACAGATTCACTCCAGGCCAACAGTCATTGTGCTGTGAGAACAAGACGGGTGGGGGCGGGGGCCGGGGTGGGGGTGGTATCTCATAGGACACGGAGCAGATGGCGAGAAGCGCGCGGTGTCAGCACTTTCCCTGCAGCAACCTGAGAGACTCAGTTTGGTCAAATGAAACACGAGACAGCGCTCACACCTTCAACCTCCGCCCGCGTTGTTTACGTGTCCTGGCTTTTGAAGAGGACTGTGGGACAGGAGTAAGACTGCTCCTAATACTACTACTAACGTGTAGAGGTTACCGCACCTGTCTCTGAAGCAGAGAGTCATGGGTTCGATCCCCACAGAAAGGCAGGGACGTTTTTGTTCTGAGCAATCTTTCATCGTGTGAGGACTTCTTCGTCTTCAAGAGTCAAATATTGATGGACGTACAGTATACGCTGTGAGACTACATAGTGTGCCTCGCTTTAGTAGTTTTGCGTAGTGAGGAGAAGAGGGCGACGTTGAGAAGCAGACAAAGTTTCGTCAGCTGAAGTTCTGATCTTGCCAGATTTTTCGTACTCCAGAACCGTTAAACGTGTCTGGTGTTCCCCGTACCGCAGAATTAAAAGGACGGACTTGGTGGTTGCTTAGCGGCAGTGGTAGCCTAATGGTTAAGGAAGCAGAGTTGGGGCGGCAAGCTGCCAGGTTGCCCCTGAGGTTCTCAGGCAGTGGTGAGGACAGCGGCCCCTGAGACCAGGTAACTCGTCTACGTCTATGTAAGGACTGTTGCTGCTGTTCTGTTCTTCTATAGTCCTGATGTTCCATGACCCATAAAGACCAGAAGGTGGAGGTTTGTCAGTTGTTCATTTCATGATTATTTCATATCCCACCACTCAAGCTGAAAGGACGGAGCAGCACTCTTCCTGTCCTCTGCCTTTCTAAACCAAAGCGGAAAAAAAAAAACAAAACATGGATGTTTTGGACGTTCTCAACATCAGAATAACTCCATGGTGACAGACTTATTTTCCTGCTGCTGACGCCGTGACGTGCCGGCTGAGCACTTATGTTTGGTTTTCCATGAATGCTGTCAACCAGCTGCCTACGGTTCATTCATCATTTACTGTCCTCAACGGAACAGGAACGTCGGACGATTCAATCTGCCACGGGAAACATAAAGGAACCCTGCAGGGTTGCATGCATGCGCAAACACTGTGAACCCAAAAAGGCATCAGCGTCCAATGTCCCCGAGAGACAGGAGGTGACGGAGGCCTGACTCACCCGTCCTCTCATCGAGAGCGGAGGAAGAGCGAGTGGCTTAAAGGCGAACGGCGTTTCTCGGAGGAGCGCGGCGGATCTGTCTTTGTCTCGGCAGCACATGGAGCCTCGACACCATTGATTGCCTTGAGTTGCTCTAAGTGGTTTTGATAACATTTCAATAAACATTGAAATGAACGCAAGTCTCTGTAGGACGCAGCACAGCAGGACTCCCTCCCTGAGAGTCTGTGGAAGTGTTTCTGTGAACCGGCGTCAAGAAAATCCACGAACGATCCAAGAGAACTGGATGAAACACAAAAGAAACATATGTTTTTATTCATTAACACTGGAACGCCCGGGAGTTTATAGAGTCCAGAATTAATAGCTGCAACTGACCCCCCCCCCCCCTTTATATTTATATATATTTTATTTATTTGCCTTTCTTTATAGTTGCAGTAGTATAGTCACTATACTACTGCAACGTTGTTGCTGTCGCAAAAAAATGTCTTGCTGCAAGCTAATTCACCTGATGACTACTCCGTGACCTACCTACCTACCCTCCTATCTACTATCTAGGATACGGCGCTCTCACTGCCACGGCTCAGGTTCAATTCCTGTAAATTCCATCCATCCGCCAACTAACCCTACCTAGGAAGGTAACTATTGACAATCCACCCATCCATACATCTACTTACCTACATACCTATATATCCATTGACCAACCTACTTACTATCCTACCTATCTACTTTTTATCTATCCTACCTACCTATTTACTGTCCCTCCATTAACCCATCCATCTGTCCATCCATCAACTGACCATCTGACCTTACCTACCTAGCTAACTACCTATTTATCTACCTAATGTCCGTCCGTCTCTCGATACATTAGCTAATTGAACAACCTGCCTACAGAGCTAACTATCGACTATATAACCATCCGTCCACCCTTCCATCATCGCTATACTCATCTGGCAGCCTCTGGATTTGGACCTGATGCCTTTTGAGGACTGGCTTCCTCGACCGCTTGGCCACCGCTGCCGTCCTTGTTGGTCAAATAAAATCTTTAAATGTCACTGACTTTTCGCCTCGTCCAAAAACTGCTTTTCCACCGACCCCGCTCTACAACCGCACCGTCACGCAACGAAGGTCTGACACAACGTCATCGGCCTCGTTGCCGGATCCTTGTCAGCAGAGGCCGAGAGGGTCTGGACGAATATGGAAGCCCCGTGTCCGCAGAGAAGCGAGTCCAAAACCTTTCCTGTCCAACTCGTCTTCACCCCTGACCGTGGGCCGTCTGGATGCTTATCTTGTGCTTTGCAGCGCTCACACCTTCGGCCAACTCTGCAGCCCTCAGGTCATCAGCAGCTCGGTGAACCGTGAAGCTCTCCCAGCGCTGCATCCTTAAATAAACACCACACACACACACACACACACACACACACACTCGTCAGTCACGGTGCGGCGCTTCAGCCTTGGACACTTTGTTGTTGTGCATTACGTCTCCACATCACATTCGCTCTCGTTCTCTGTGGCGAGATTTTTGATTTGCAGCCGGGCCTGGCATCCTTGACTCCCGGCTAATAGCTCTGGATGATGACACTGTATGAAATTGCTTTCGCTGCTGCTGCTGTGCTGAGAGGTCTGAATTTGGGACCAGGGATTCAAACCGCGGTCGCAAAGCAAACCTCTGGTGCACAGCA
Source organism: Paraplagusia blochii (assembly GCA_016785265.1). Classification (NCBI taxonomy): domain Eukaryota; kingdom Metazoa; phylum Chordata; class Actinopteri; order Pleuronectiformes; family Cynoglossidae; genus Paraplagusia; species Paraplagusia blochii. The sequence continues at coordinate 59,614 of JAFBJS010007342.1, forward strand.
GAGGGACAGATTCCAACAAAAACTGTCAGGGAGGAAAATACGAGAGCATCTGTTTCTCAGGTTTGTTTTCTCTCCTCGCCTGAATTTGAGCGATTTCCGTGGATTTTGCTACGATTTTTCAGGTCAAAACAATGAACGTTGGCGAAATAAATAGATATTATTTAAAAGGTTTTTTTTTGCAAAGTGAAATAGAAGGACTTTGTTGAAGCTCGTCCATCCATCCATCAACCTACCTACCTTCCCACCTACCTATCTACTATCCATCCATTCCCCTACCAACCTATCAACCTATTTACCTGTACCGGCCTAGCTATTGACTTTCCATCCGTCCATCTATTGATCCAACCTCCTACCTAACATCCTTTCTGCCTACCTAGCTATCAACCTAGCTATTGACTATCTATCTGTCCATTCCTCCACCTACCTACCTCCCCACTTACCTACCTACCTATTTGCCTGTACCAACCTAGCTATTGACTTTCCATCTGTCCATCTATTGTTCCAACCTTTTACCTAATATCTTGCCTACCTAGCTACCAACCTAGTTACTTACTAGCTATATGTCCATCCACCCACCTACCTACCTACCCACTTACCTACACATCTACCTGTACCAAGCTAGCTATTGACTTTCCATCCGTTCATCTATCGAACAACCTACTACCTAATATCCTACCTGCCTACCTAGCTACCTACCTAGCTACTGACTATCTATGCGTCCATTCCTCCACCTACCTACCTACCTTTCTACCTGTGCCAACCTTGCTATTGACTTTGCAACCGTCCATCTATCAATCCAACCTCCTACCTCATATCCTACATGCCTACCTAGCTACCAGCCTAGCTACTGACTATCTATCCATCCACCTACCTACCTTTCTGTGCATCCATCTGTCCATCAGTTCCTCCATCTATCTATGCATCCATCTATCTACCTACCCTGTCTCTTATACACATCTGACTGGAGTTCAGATGTGTGTAAGAGACAGGAAAGGAACTGTAGTGCTGTACAGACCTGGTTTTCAAGTCTGTGTTCAGCGGGAGCAGAACCACAGTCTGTAGACTGACCTTGTTGACCTCCTCAGCTGGACGCAGTCATTATCATTCAGGTCCAGGCCGTTGATTTCAACCAATCAAAATCATTGTCATGTGTTCAACACCAAAGGAGGCAACGGGGTTGCTGTTGCAAAAGATACGTCTCTCTGAAGGGTTGATTCACTACTATGAGCCTAACTACCTACCTATTTACCCTACCTACCCTATGTCCCTCCATCTTTCCATGCATCCTCATACCTACCTACCTACCTACGTACTTGTCTACTATCCGTCCATTCATCCAACTGACCAACCTACTTACCTTCCGACCTACACATCCCTGGTCGTCTAGTGGCTAGGAACCGTCGCTCTCAGCGACCTATCTATCTACCTACTATCCATCCAACCATCTTTCCATACATCCATTAGCTGTACAACCTGCCAACAAAGCTAACTATCTACTCTACTATTTGCCCGCCGTCCCTTCTTCTTTCTACCTACCTACCTACCTATCTGCGTACCTAATTATGTAGCTAGCTACTATCCATCTATCCATCCATCAACTACATTTGAACAACCTACTAACCTCAACAGTGGAGTCTCTTCACTCTGACTCTGTTTTTTAAATGTATCACTTCAGCTCCTTCCTGCTCTTTACTTCACGATGCTGAGTCCTTACAGTTCTCACCAAATTATTCGTTTTAATGAGTCCAGCAGCTGCAGCCTGACAACTTTTGCAGAACCAGAACCTGGACGGTCTGGACCTGAGCAAACAGCTTTAATGAATGTTTCCTCAAGTTGTGACTATAAACAGAGTCCACGCGGCCCATAAAGTTGGTCACTTGTATTTTTGGGTCATAATGAGAGAATGGTAGAAAACACACCTTCACTGATTGGTCGTCTCCAGTCTCTACTCTTCTTTATGTTTGGTAGATTAAAAAAAAAAAAACACTGCCTGTTTGAGATGTTTATTTCTACCCATACATCCATCACCCTACCCAGCTACCTACTATCCATCCCTCCACCTTCCTATCTACCATCAGTAAATCAATCCTTCTACCTACCTGCCTACCTCCCAAACAAACATTCATCCATCCACCTACCAACCTTCTTACCTGCGCAACAACCTAGCCATTGACTTTCCAACCTTCCACCTAATATCCTACCTGCCTACTTAGCTACCAACCTAGCTATTGACTGTGCGTCTTCGCATCCATCCTTCACCTATCCCTTCACCCAGTCATCCACCTATCTACTGACATACAGTACTTACCCACTTACCGACCTAGATCTAACAATCCTCCTACCTACCTACCACCGACCTACCTAGCTATTGACTATCTATTTGTCCATCCACCCACCTACCTTCCTGCTTTTCATTTATTCACCATCAATCCACCCTCATACCTCATATTCTACCTACCCACCCAGACATTGACTGTCCATCTGTCCATCCATCCTTCATCTATCTGTCCATCCATCCACCTATCTACATACCCATCTACCTACCTACTTACCCACCTACGTACCAACCTAATTACTATCCATCCATCCATCTGATCCATCTATCTATCTACCTATCTACCTACCTACTTATATATAGCTGTCTGCCTAACGACCTAACTACCTACCCACCTACTTACTGTATCTATTTACCTATCTACCTTCTTCCCTACCTATCTATATAGCTATCTGCCTAACTACCAACCCATCTACCTGCCTACCCACCTTCTTACCTACTTATCTATCTACTTATTAACTTATCTATCTTCCTACCTACTTATCTACTTACCTATTTGTCTATCTACCTACTTACCAATCTCCTTACCAAGGTACTTACCTACCTACTTTCTTTCCCACCTACCTATATAGCAATCTACTCACCCACCAATCTATCTACATAACTACCTACCTATCTATAGAGCTACCTACCTACCTACCTACCTACCATGCAGCCCATCTGCTCAGTCATATTTTCCGTCCATGGTGGGGGGATGGTGAGCTACACCTTGACTGATTTGTTATTTTGACTCTTTGCTCTCCTCTCTTTGAGTCTCCAGTAGATAAAACCCGTTGCCTGTTTGAGCAGTTTCCAGGCAACCGGCCTTGATGACAGCAACCTCCCAGCACATTTTAAAGTAATTGTTGTCAAAATGACAATTTGTAAAGAGAATATGAAGCAGACTTTTGTTCAGCTCACTGCATTTGTCAGCCGTTACTAAAGACGGGCGCAGAATAATGGAAGACAATTTTAGAGACAAACACATGATTTACCCAGAGACCGGGAGGCTTTAGGACGCAATCAAGTTCTGGTCCAGGGACCAATCAGGGACATCAATCATGGGTGTAGGCTGGAAGTTTAGTTATTTTATAGGAACGCTATTTGGATCATTGGAAAAAAAAGGCTCCTAACATTAGCATTCTCCACCATTCTCCTCCAACTGCTGGACTGGCCTAAAACTGAGTTATAGATCAGCTAAATGAGTTTATATAATATATTGTTGAAATATATGTATATATATATATAGAGAGAGATAATGATTTACAAAACACAAAAGTTTATTTATATTATATATTATAATATTATTATATTATATATTATTATTATATATTATAATATATATGCAAAGATAATATATAATTATATATGTATAAACAGCAGGTGTTTAGAAATATATGTAAATATATGCAAATATATGCTCATAGTTAGTAGATGGAAAAATCATATAATAGGGACCACAAGCTCCCTATTATATATATATACTGTATATATATGCATATTTATTTACATATATTTATTTATATATTTATGTATATATAAATATATATTTGTGTGTATACACTTATATACTGTATAAATAAAAGACATTTATATATATATTTATATATATATACTTATAGACGGACTTACATATATACATATAAATTATAGATGTATCTAAAGATATGTATGTATATTATACAGAAAAGAATATCTTAGTGAATATACTTCAATTTTTTGTATAAATATATACATATATGTTTATATAGA
>JAFBJS010007342.1:64177-77127 GCA_016785265.1 Paraplagusia blochii
ATGTATCTAAAGATATGTATGTATATTTATACAGAAAAGAATATCTTAGTGAATATACTTAAATTTTTTGTATAAATATATACATATATGTTTATATAGATATAGATATATACATAAATAGAAGCTTTAGTAAACATATATACCTATAAATACATACAGTATATTTACAGTACATGATTGGTTTTATATTAACAAAGATATTCATGAATTTTTATTTTTTTTAACTAAACGTTGTTTGTGAACTGGAGAGTCATGCACATTCAGCAGTGGTTTCTACCCTGACTTCCAGGATGTTCCCTATAAGTTCTACAAATGAGAATCCATTAAGGAGCTGATCATCTTTCAAGGCAACAACAATTAGACTCAGTGGCTGCAGCCGTTAGCACCGACCCATTTGGACTGGGAAGTTCTTTCCAGACCAACTTTTTATTTTATTGTTGCCTCTGCAGCAACATGGAAGTTCTACCGTAGTGAATGTTAACAGGGTTTCTGACAATAACTGTTCCGTCAACATCAGTCGGCAACACTCTGCTGCCTGACCCTTCAGTGACTCAATGAAAGGAGATGTGGCCATAACCTGTGGTGCAATCACACTCTGCAGACAACAGAGGGCCATAAGTTCAGAACGTCGATGCAATATTTCACACGACAAACAGCCGTCCTCGCTGCTGGTGCCGAGCAACTCCGGGTGGTGTCGTTGCTGCAGGAGGTGGGTGGATGTGTGACCAACAAGTAGATGTTGACCGATCAGTGCAGCTGCAGGGTTCACTTCCTGGACAAGATCGAATCCTGGTCAGGGAGACAGGCTTCCTGTGGACGGTACAGTGGCTGCAGTGTTGGCCTATTAGTTGAGGAGGGAAACATATATAAAATATTTATATTAACGCATACTGCAGATATATACTGTATATTGCATCTATAAAATACATATATTCACATATACACATATCTATTCATGACCACAGACAGATATACATATCCTTGCATATAAAACGTATATATGTTTACACATAGAGTATACAGAAAAATATATAGCTTAATATGTGACTTAACATATATAGAGTATTATTGCATTTAGCACATACAGTATGACTTTGAATACATATACATACATATATGTGCAAATGTAAAACATATTTATATATACTTTTAGACAGATACTGTATATCTGTATATATATATATACACAGTATATGTCCTATGTGTATATATTATTAACGTCAAATTATATACATATATAAACAAACATGCATACATGTTATATATTTATATATATATATCTTTTTATCTATACATATAACATTTATGCATATTTAGTGTAAATACATATACATATAAGAATACAAACAGACATATATTTATAGCCATAAAATATATGTATGTATTTATGTGTATATATATATAGATAGATAGATAGATATAAGAGTACATACATACAAAAACAACTATATGAACATATATCTATGTATGTAAGAACATATTAAGGTAAGACTACTTTCAAATATATAGATATACACATTACATGCATATTTTGTGTAAATACATATACATATAAGAATACATGCATATATAAATATGGCCATATAGACCTTTATGTACATGTATCAATTAATATATATATATATATATAGATGCATTTAAACGTGTTCATGTCTGTGTGGGTGGATATATTTACATCCATAAATATATATTCATGTCTATTTTCAGGTTCTAATCTACCGGCTGCCAGGTTACCACTGAGGTGCTGTGATCATACTGTAGCACCAACCTGATTCACATAACTTTCAGTGGGCGCTCACTTTATGGGGTGGTGTGATTTGGGTGACGGTGGTGGAGACTTAACTGATCAGAGGATGAAGATGGAAGAATGAATGAATAACATATTTTGTCAGAGTTAATAGGATCACAGGGGCAAAGACCGGGAGGACAAAGACTGATTGACAATCAGCGTTGGTCGAGAAGATCGGGTTAATCCGCCGCAGAGGCGTCGTAGCGTACGCCGCTCCCTCTCCCATTCAGAAGTCCTGGTAATGAAGGGGGTTTGGCTCCGGGGAAACAAATTAAAGCAGACGCAGTGCAGTTCATCGGAGCGGAGCCGGGTCTAAACACTCACTCTGCTAATGACCCTCACATCATCTGTCCCTCGTTAGTGGCCCATTCATTTATTCCATATATTTAAGACTCCATCACATCCGGCCGCTCACCGTGACGGCCTCGACTCCGACTCCGACTCCCTCCACGCTCGCACCCACTGAGCACCCCTGCCTGCTGCGTATCCTCTGAGCTGGTGGAAAATTACAAACACACACAAGGTCACCGTGGAGCCCAGCCAGCCTCCCACTGAGCCCATCTGATCCTGGCTGAAACTCCGCAATTACCACCCCGCGTGTGCGGCTCCAGCGCTTTCATTATTTATTTGAACAAATAGGATTAGCTCCGGTCGACTCCGGATTGATTGCGATGTAGGATGAGGCGCTCCGCAGAGACGCTGGGTCTAACAGCCCAGGGCTGTAAGTACTGTACTCTGGTAGTCAGAAAGTACTAAGACAAACTGGGGCGTGATGACGAATACTGCTGCGGTTCTGGAGAGTTCTGGGCCAGGACTCCAGGGTGTCAAGAAAATAAAGAAGGGTGGGGTTCACTAGACACTGTACCTTAGGGAGTACAAGAAAATTGAAGTGGGTATGTTGATAGGTAGAGGGTTACAGTATATAGATAGGTAGGTGAGGTGAGAGAGTTTGTTCGAGGAGTAAGTTCACTAGACAGATAGACAGATAGATAGATAGCTAAGCAAGTAGGTAGCTAGATATGTAGGTTGGTGGGTAGGTAGGTAGGGAGGCAGGTAGGTTGGTTAGTTGGTAAATAAGTTGAGAGGTGACACAGGTTGAATAAAATAGTCCTTTATTGTCATTGTACCTTGGGAGGTACAACAAAATTGAAGTAGATAGGTAGCTAGGTAGGTAGGTAGAGAGTTAGTTTGAAAAGTAGGTTCACTAGACAGATAGAGAGACAGCTGGTTGGTAGATAGATAGCTAGGTAAGTAGGTACCTAGACATATAGGTTGGTGGGTGGGCCGGTAGGTAGGTAGGTAGATAGGGAGGCAGGTAGGTTGGTTGGTTAATAAGTTGAGAAGTAGGACAGGTTGAATAGAATAGTCTTTTATTGTCATTGTTCTTTGGGAGATACAACAAAATTGAGGGAGATAGGTAGAGTGGTGGATAGATAGGTAACTAGGTAGCTAGGTAGCTAGGTAGATAGGTAGAAAGTTAGTTTGAAGAGTAGGTTCAATAGACAGATTAACAGACAGCTGGGTCAGTAGATTGATAGCTAGGTAAGTAGGTAGATAGACATATAGGTTAGTAGGTAGGTAGATTGGTTAATAGGTTGAAAGGTAGGTAGGTATATAGGTAGAGAGGTAGAAAGATAGGTATGTAGGTAGATCGATAGTTAGGGAGGTCAGTAGAAAGGTGGAGAGTTAGGTAGATAGATAGGTATGGAGGAAGGTACATAGATAGGTTGGTCGGTTGGTAGGTTGATTATTAGATTGAGATATATATAGGTAGATAGGTAGGTAAGTAGGTAGGTAGGTTCCTTGATTGGTAGAGAGGTAGGTAGGTAGGTAGGTAGATAGATGTTAGGAACAAAGTGTAGCTAGCTAGGTAGAAGAATAGAAAGACAAATAGATGTCCTCAAACACTTTGACTTACTTCATTTAACGAATCCTCCTGAACCTCGGAGAAGAATCGTGAAGATTCTGACACGTCCCATCCTACTGATGGGGCACAAGTGTCCGTGGCTTCTTCTCACGCGTGTCGTTGGCGAGACACATACATTTACCAGTTTGTCAACAGCATCAATCCTTCAGCCCTCGTGGTTTGACGCCCCAGTTCCCATCAGTCCTCTGTGATGACAACATTTGAACGCCGTCTATAAAGGACTGTCAGTCAACATCGGAATTAACGCTGAGCTGCATCTAAATGTCGGACAAACCCAGTGAAACCCAGGAGGACAGTGGATTGGACAAACTCCCTACCACAGAGGGTTGGGGATCAATTCCAGACGTGTTGCTACAGAACCTTTTTAAAGACAATTTAGTCGTTTTGATTGGCAGATAAGTAGGTAAGTTATAATCTATGTAGATTGGTACGTTGGAAGGTAGGTAGCTATGTTGCAGATAGCTATATAGATAGGTAGGTATTTAAGTAGGTATTTGGATAATAGAGTGGTAGGTAAGAAGGTAGACAAGGCATAGGTAGGCAGGTAGGTAGGTAGGTAGGTAGATAGATAGACAGATAGAGAGATAGATAGATTTGTAGGTATGCAGATGGAAATTGGGTAGGTAGTTATGTGGATAGATAGATAGATAGATGGATAGGTAGGAAAATACATAGGTAGGTAGCTAGCTCTATAGATAGGTAGGTAGTTATGTACAGTAGATCGATTGGTAGGTGTGTAGATGGCTATATAGGTAGGCAGGGAAGAACGTAGGTATGTAGGTAAGTAGATAGGTAAGTAGGTAGATAGATAAGTAGGTAAGTAGATAGGTAAGTAGGTAGGTAGATAAGTTAGTCAGAAGTTAGGTAAGTACGTAGGTAAAAAAACGTAGGTTGCTAGGCAGATAGCTATATAGATAGGTAGGTAAGAAGATACAGGTAGATAGATAGATAGATAGATAGATAGATAGATATATGGATAGATAGGTCAAGTATGTAGGTAAGGATGTTGCATCAACAAAAACTACCACAGGTTGGCGTAGGTCGTTACCCTACCTAGAAGCAGGTTGACCACACCTGGTCCTCCATCTATAGTTGGTGCCTCCATCACAGAGGAGATCTGTCAGGGCGGTTGGAAAATCTCCATCATCTGTGATTCTTTGCGGTGGTTTTTTTATTTTTCTACTACAACTTTAGAACCAATGACATTTAAAGATCCTCCGGGAGCTAAATGTCAAGTTTCTTTAGAATTCCTATTACGCCCACTTCACACCGTGGTCAAAACCAGAGTGGATTTTCAAATAAAAGTTTCTCTTTCACCTTGTTCTATCAGAACATGTGACCAACTCTGGCTGCTGACGTAGCCCAGGCGCTGGGCCTCCAACCTCCGCATTCCTGGGTGATGTGTTTTATGATGCTCACGTCAATAAGTAATCTGGGCGTATCTGAAATCGATGGAGGGAGGTTAGGAGAGCAGGCAACGGAATAAACAACCAGACAGAAAACATCACAACACCATCAGCCGTCACTCATGTTGATTCACGGTGTGGTCTCCAACCCTGACGGAGCCCCTCCTCATCCTCCACGATGGACTTTCCTGCTTCTGGAGATTGATCGAAAGTCATTTTTTGCCCCCCAGAAAAGCGGGGAGGAGCGTGATAGATAGCTGCGCCGCCACCACGTCTCGCTGATGGTGATATTAGTCCTGATTAAGACGAATGGCTCGGCGCCGCTTAGTCATGCAAATGCATACAGCTCACGACGTTTACCCAGGCAGAGGAGGAGGGGGAAAAAACGCAAAAATGTCACGGGTTTTCTCGCTCAGATCCATAAGTAGGAGTGGTAATTAACCGGCTGTTTTTATATCTGCATATCTGCTCCGTTTAGTCGATGTAGTTCCCTGGAGCGAGGCGTTAAGTAGGTTCGGCCCCTGCAGGCTGGAGTAAGCCGAACTAATTGATGTCAATGAATCAAATCAGGCGTAAGAAGGGTCAAAAGGACGAGCTCGGCAAGCGGACGCCGCAACCTCCGCCCTCCGACGGATAAACAAAGCTACGCCTAGATGAGTGCGTCGTATGTGCGGGGTAGGGAGGGGTGCGTTGTACCGCGCGCACGTACGCCGCGAGAACGAACCAGAGCCAAACGATGCTTAATGGCGATCGATACCAGTTGCGCTTGCGAATTATCCAGTTTGTGCGGCTCTTAAGGTGGTATTGATGCTGCTAATTATGCGGCAGAGGTGGAGGCTCCTCGGAACCGAGGTAATCTTTATAAAATGATGCTCAACACCGTGGCTTCATCTCCTGAGGGGAGGAGGATGGAGCAGGGAAGAGGCCGCGGTGGTGGACAGATTGTTGTCCAGTATCGGTTGGTGTTTCACAAGACGTTTACCTTCCAGAGCAGCAAACAAACAACTCTGGAAATGAACTCCAATCCCAAAGAGTAGCATGTGATTTTTTTTTATCATTCCCTAAAATGAAACATCAAACTGTGACTGATGCATCATTTACCGCCAGGGAAGAATCACAGCCTCATCCAGCGGCTCCAGAAGCTCCTCTCATCCTCCGAGTATTTCTCCGAGTCTGGAGTTTAATCCGCCGCTCGGCAGAGCTGTGAACGGCAAACACATCAAAGAGTCCGACAGGCTGTGGATGCAAATAATTCACGGGATTCAAATTTCCCTCACAGACAGAAAAGTTCCTAAAGAGGCGGAATATCTGGGGTTTAAGGAAGGGCTGTCGGCTTCACCGTAGGGGCCCAGGCCACTGGAGGAAATCTGGGTCGGATGGTGCCACCTGTAGGCCTAATGGGATTTAAGTAGTTTGTTATTTATATTTTAAGAAGTTATTATGACCGGGAGTCAACATAAAGTTTATGTGCTGTTGTTGTGTAGTTTGTTCCTACCCATAATTCTTTCCTACCCATAGTGTGAAGGTATTGCCATATCTGAAGTTTTTTTTTTCCTGCCTGCAGTGAAAAGGTATTGCCTTGTGTGAACTTTTTTCCTACCCATCGTGAAAACGTTTTGCCACATCTGAAGTTTTTTCCTACCCATAGTGAGAGGATATTGCCATAACTGAAGGTTTTTCCTACCCTTAGTGAGATGGTATCACCATATCTGAAGTTTTTTTTATTACCGATAGTGAAAAGGTTTTTTCCTACTCTTAGTGAGAAAATATTGCACTATCTGAAGTTTTTCCCTACCCATAGTGAAAAAAGTATTTCCATATGTGAAGTTTTTTTTCCTTCCAATAATGAAAAAGTATTCTCGTATCTGAAGTTTTTTCCTACTCATAGTGAACATATATTGCCATATCTGAAGTTTTTTCCTACCCATAGTGAAAAGGCATTGTCATATCTGAAGTTTTTTCCTTCCATTAGTGAAAAGGTATTGTCATATCTGAAGTTTTTTCCTACCTATCGTGAGAGGGTATTGCCATAACTGAAGTTTTATCCTACCCATAGTGAAAAGGTATTCTAATATCTGAATTTTTTTCCTGCCCATAGAGAAAAAAGTATTGCTATAAGTGAAGTTTTTTTCCTTCCAATAGTGAAAAAGTATTCTTGTATCTGAAGTTTTTTCCTACTCATAGTGAACATATATTGCCATATCTGAAGTTTTTTCCTTCCCATACTGAAAAGGTATTGCCATAACTGAAGATTTTTCCTACCCATAGTGAAAAGGTGTTGTCGTGTCTGTAGTTTTTTCCTACCCATAGTGAAAATATAATGCCATAATTTATTATTTTTGCTACCCATGGCAAAAAGGTGTTGTCATATGTTATAAGTTTTATCCTACCCATAGTAAAAAAAATATTGCCATATCTGAAGCTTTTTCCTACCCTTAGTGAAAAGGCATTGTCATATCTGAAGTTTATTCTTTCCCGTAATATTTTCCTACCCAGTGACTGCAGTCAGTTTGATTTCACTTTCCTGGCATTAGTTTTTCTCTGATACCACATTTGGTCTGTGTGGGTTCTCTACTTCTTCTTGGTTCTGATCCACTGGTGGTGAGAGATGATTTTTCCAGTGTCACTCACAGCAGCAGCAGCAGCAGCAGCAGCAGCAGCAGCAGCAGCAGCAGCAGCCTCATCATCCTGGTCCAGTGGGATGCTGGGACTTAAAGATGTGACGCAGTGCAGAGAAAACACTGCCTGTTTCACATCATGCTGCAGAGTTGAAGCTGGTCCACCCTGGTCCTGGTCCTGGACCTGGTCTCTTCCACCTGTAGAGAAAACAGACGTGAATCTGGTTGAAGTCCGTTCAGAGCAGCAGAGCAGGTTCATCTACAGTTCACTCCAGAAACTGTCGATGGTTCCTTCCATCTTTTCCACCTAGTTTTCTCACAGAAACGTCACGTTAAAAGTTGGAGATTTTTCTCGATGCTTCTCTCCAAACCTGCAGCTGTTTCCTAAACTCTTCACAAACCCAGAGGAAACACCTCTGTCAGGGAGAAACGGCGAGGAACCCCAACCTTGACTCCTCGTTCCCCCAAGGGTTCTCAGCTCCTCCAGCCTCAGATGGTGAGACGGAGAAAAACACCTGAAAACCATTGACCTGCCTTCACTTCCATCTGCTCCTCAGCTCCCACCGTGTCTCTCTCTGTCACAGCTCCAGTGGTTTCCTGCCTGGCAGACACAGATCGGGGCGCCTGGCTTCAAGAAACAGCTTAGCAGGCCACACACACACACACACACCTTCAGACAGGAAGTGTGTATTAACAGTGACCAGAAGCTCAGTTCTGGACCCTGAACTCAGCTTCCTGTCAGAGCTGAACGCCGATCAACCCTGTATTGTTTAGGCTGCAGGTTTTGGCCCCGAGGCTAGGCTCAGGTTGTGAGAAAACACGACCGACTGCTCAACAACAGGAAATTAACTTGACTCAGGTTTCAGAATTTCCAGAGTTCCCTCCAGTGAGGAGCAAAATACCAGACTTTACAAGAAGTTCCAACCTTTTCTGTCTACTCACGGGACGGTGCAATGTTCTAAGCACCTTAGTGCCAACCGGGGGATTAGAACCTGGAACCTTTACCAATGCCTTGGCCACAAAAATTCTGCTATTTAATCAGATCCGGGCAAACTAAGGCTCGAGGGCCAGATGTGGTCCATTTGGCACCATAATCCGGCCCACCAAACTTTTCACCTTCTGGGCTCCAGACTCATTAGTTGATTCTTGTTGCCAGGCTCCCGGGGTAGATTCCGAGTCGACTGTTCTGTATTTCCAGGACCGCACTGATTGGGAAAGCGCGCCGAGACCTTGCACGGTTTGTTTTGACGAAGACCGGCTGTGATTGACAGAAGCCGTCTTTGAAATCCCAACATTCGCAACCAATTTTCCCTCGGCGCGCGGCTTCCCCCAGAGGTGGATTCAGGACCGCGGGCATGCTGAGCAACCTCAGAGACTCTTGAGGGGTTGGAAAGATTGCAATTCTTTACCGCGAGAGAAAGAAAGGTGGGAGTCTTTAAAAGAGGCCTTTCTTTGCTCCCAGCGTGACATATTTTTAATAAGGGCACTGGCTGTCAGTGCACACACCGCTCACCTCTCTCCTCGCTATACCGTGGGTTTTTTTCCCCCCTCTTTTTGTTTAACTTAACAAGCAGTGCCATGCCAGTCTCTGCAAGGCTTCAAAGAGGTTGAAGAATCAGGAATGCAGCAGCAGCAGCAGCAGCAGCAGCAACAGACACGGAGGCAGGAGTTGCCACCTGTCAATCTGCGGCGCATCCAGGTCTGACACGTTCCGGGAAAATCTGTTTATCCGCTCTGATCAGATCAGCTCCTAGGGTAAGTGATGGCTTAAGGAGCCTCCCCTGCTGGACCTGTGGCCGGGTCAGACTCAGAGACCGGGGATTAGAGCGTCGGCGTGCTGCGGCTAACATCACTAGCATCCGTTTACCGCGTTCAGACTTCGGTTAGTTAGGGATACTCACCAGATCGATGGTGAGGAGAGGATCTTGGGCGAAGAGCTTCCCACCCCAGGTGCCCATTCAGACCCGTTCCTTAAAGGACTGAAAGACGTGGGTGATGTTGCGGTGCCATGACACAGGAGGCACAACTGAGGGTAAAAAAATGGGCCCCATCGTCGTGGCAAGTCTGAAAATGCCACCATCGGCTCAAAATCTTAAAGTTTACGCCCGATTTTAGAGTCAAAGTCCTTCCAACTCTTGAAAGCTAGCATCTAAGTTGTCGAAAAGCCGTAAATCTCAATCGTTGAGGGAAAGAAAACGGTGACGTAACGTGTATGGACAAGTAAATGTCTCATCAGTCGTGGTTAGTCAGTTGTACCATGCTGCCCCCAGTGGTTGACTGGTTTTGTCCTTGGTTTCTACAGTATGTTTACAGCAGGTTTATGGACATGTTTGAGTTTGACGGCGATTGATCGTGAGATGATTATCGCTTGTCGTAACCTCGTGCCCGACTGGAGTGGCACCACTGCCAACGTTGCACGCCTAAAATTGTGGCACAATCGTCTCATAATCCCACAATGGACGCTTTGTGCTCAACTGGACATGGTTTTTGTCCAAAGTTCTTTGAACAGAACCTTGGAGGTTGAATAGTTGGAGAAATGTTACCTTTTTTCAAACTTAGATTTAGTTTTAAAAATGAAACTTTTTCAGTCAAGGCGTCAGAGCTGCAGGAACATTAACAGTTCCACTAAAAAGGACTTCATTGAACCTAAAAATTCAATTTGCCAAATATCGCCACCTTACTGTCGGACACCGTTTGTGTTTCTGTCAAAGGAAAACCACTCCGTGATTGTGTAACGGTTGCTGGTGGGAGGGGGGAGGACATCCTCGTCTCCCAGACAGTCACCTGTTCACGTTGAGGTTCTGCAGTGGACGAAAAGACACCGGGACGACCGTGTGTCCTGACTGTGGCTGTGAAGGATCGCTCGGTTCTATTTATGTCGTCCTCCGAGACATGAAAGAAGGAGAAATCTGCCATTTTTCAACACATATCACTGTTGTCCTTGTACTGGTTCAGAATGTGTCCAGGGAGCGTCTCCATGTCCAGACAGAGCTGGACAAAGAAAGAGACAGACAGTTGCTTGGTGTGATGGAGATCAGCTCTTCTGAGGTTAAATCCTGGACAGATCTTCAGTCAACGCAGATGAATGAAGCTGTGGGATCAGGAAGAACTATTTCCAAAGACAGGAAATGGACCGTGATATTGGACCAGTTCTTGAACCAGTTCTTGAACCAGTTCTTGAACCAGTTCTTGAACCTTAAGGAAAGGAAGTGAAGCAAAATCCTTGGATCTTAGTGATAATCTGGTAGTTTTTTGGATTCAAACCTGGAACCCTCGGGACCCAAGTCCGTTTTTGTTGACAACTAGACTTCCCTGGTCTCAGTCTCCACCCCTGCCACCCAAATCACACTGTCCCCCACTGTCTTCCTTCATGTGGTTGGTGGGTCCACTGGAAGTTCTGTGGTTCGGGCCAGTCCGACTACTGGCAATTTATTAATTTATTTTTATTTTTAAATTTTGTTTTTTTCTTTCTATATGTATTCTGATTTTTATTTCGTTGATTTAATTATTTTTCTGAATTCTTTCTACTTCTTCATTTGTTATTATTTATTTTTCTTTTTATTTATTTATTTTTAATTGATTTTTTTTCATAATGTGAGCCTTTATTTTGTTCCCAAATTTACTTGTTTTTCCAGGTTGCCGTCAGGACGCCATACAGCAACAACCGTGTCTCCTTGGATGGATGGGGACTTTGTGTCAGTTGCCCAACAACTGACTAAATATATGGCACCACATTCTCACAAGGGCGGAGCTGAGAACCAGGTCAGAACCAGGTTAGAACCCGATCGTTGCCTCAGGTTCTGGTAAGTTACCTGATATCTAGGCGTTGACGGGACTGAAGCGTCAAACTGAGGACACCTTCACTCCGTGGACCATTAATAACCATGTGTCTTTGTTGACGCTGGTTCAGGTTGTTGCCTCGGGGTCTGACGTTGGTTTCTGGTCTCGCTTGGTAGCGCAGATATCAAATCACAGCCGACCCAGATAATCTGAGATTAACAGCTGAACTCTCCAGGCTGTAGTCCTAACCCTCATGTGATGACCCTCCTCCGTCCTTACACGACCCTGGGTGGGATTAAGGGATTGAAGATGAGGATAATCCAGTGATGGAGTGTTTACAGACATAACAATAAGTGGTGGACGTGGGAATCAATCATTGAGAATAAGTTCTTAGCAGCAAAAAAAGTCGGATCAGGAATGAGGTGATTAGAGGGACAAAAAGAAGCTAGAGAAGACAGATTGAGATGGTTTGGACATGTGCAGAGGAGGGACAGTGGAGACACAACTTTGATTTTGATATAGTTTCAGTTTTGTAGTCATTATTGTTGTCATAGGGCAGTATGAGGAAGTCAGGAGTGGCAGGGAAGTATATAAGAGTGGTGCAGGACATGTATGAGAACAGTCCAGCAGCGGAGAGGTGAGCTGGTGGACGTGGGACTAGGAGAAAAAGCTAGAGAAGACAGATTGAGATGGTTTGGACCATGCTCAGAGGAGGCTAGAAGAATGATCGTAGAGATGGAGCTACTCGTATAGTGCTAGCAGCAGATGGACGCCACGATCGGAAAAAGTCGCATCACGTATGCCTGGATTTACAACTCACTTTTCACCTAGTTTTTGCCGTGATCATAGCGTCAACAGTTGCATGCATTACTGCCACCTAGTGGACAAGAGTATATGGATCGGTGGTGCTGGCGAAAAAAAAAAAAAAAAAAGCTAACTGGAAAAACTGCCGTTAAAAGATGTCTGATGTTAAATTTTTGCTGATATTGTGAAAACACTTTATTTTTCGATACCGATATATACCAATACCGATTTATGTTTTATGATTTATGCCATTTGTCTGCAAGACTGAGGTTAAAACCCCTATGTGTGATTTTAGCAAATTTGGCAAATCCAAGTGATCGTGTGGGATCGGTAACTATTGTTCGTCCTAGAGTTAGCCTTCCTTCCTTCCTTCCTTCCTTCCTTTATGTTTTTCCCTTCCTCCACCCATAAATCCGATCATTAATCGGGTTCGGAGCCTTTTCCTAATTCCTTAAGTGCTTCCCTATGGACGATAAGGGATTCCAGGAGATAAAATCCAGATTATCAACAGTGGCTAAATTGAAGTCGGCGTCTTTGGCCCAACGCGGCCTGAAGAGAGAGAGAGAGAGAGATGACTGTACCAGCTTCCTCTCAGCGTTATCTTGATAAGGTGGAGCAGCACCACC
>JAFBJS010007342.1:77717-106733 GCA_016785265.1 Paraplagusia blochii
ATCCCCTTTTGCTTTCAGCATCACTCGTTCTTGTTGGATACACACAAAAATACACACTTACACTCACATCGCTTATCACATATCACCACCATATAAAGTGTTACAAATTCCAATCAGATTTTCTGGTAATATGTATCTCGGTGCATTGAGACCAGTGATAAGAGGGGATTTGTAAAAGGCAGCCCCCTGCCTAAGTCAAGGTGAACAGCACAGATATGAAATGCTGTGTGTATGTGCTTGTGATGTGTGTGACCATATGTGTTTGTGTGCATGAGAGTAAAAAAACATGTAAGAACACTATAAAAACTGTTAATGTCATAAACACAACATACGAACACACAAGGATGCGCACGTTCAGCTAACCAGTATAGTATAGAGATAGTAAAGGCTTTAAAATCTGACGAGGCTTTAAATCCATCACTTCAATATCGCATCATCATTTCAGTCTTCCTTCATCTCTTCTCTCCTGACCGTAATCCCGCTCTTACAGCCTCAATGCCTTTTAGCAAGTGCAATTCTCTAGTGTAGTGTGTCGTAAATTCTAATGCGTCTCCCTTAGAATTTCACTCAATTATAATTGAATTTTGTCTCAGATACGGAGACGGAAGTGGGTTTACCTGCGGTAATTCATCTCTAACCTTGTAATAAAAGTCTACAGAATGAAAAAAAAAAAAACAAGGTTAAGAGAAATTTAGATACTGTCTCACGCCACCTTGAAGGATGTGCATTTAATGTGGGGATAATGTGGCTGGAAATAAACAAAAAATAAACAACTTTTATTGGTGACATAAAACTATTAAATCAGTTGTTTGCTTTCTCCCCTTACTATTATTGTACACAGAGCATTAAATTTTATATTTATGTATCCTCATAACGAGGTACTGAAATTGATGGTTTTATTAACTAATCAATATGACCAGCAAATCAAATAAGACTATAATAACTTATTTTAAGCCTTATTTGTTATTGCAATTTATCCAACCTCATAGAATTCTAAATATGGACAACTGGTCTGACAGAAACCACACATGCTGAATGTTGAGATAGTATTTTTTACAGGACAGTTGAGAGTCCAGCCATGATTTATGATTTAGAAAATACGTAGATATAGAAAATACGGGATATGTAGAAGACAGGAGGCAGAGCTGGAGGTGGAGGGGTTAAAGATGCTGAGATTCTCTTAAGGAGAGACAAGGATGGACAGGATCAGAAAGGAGGTCATTAGGGAGACAACAGAGACAGGAAGGTTTGGAAAAAGCTAGAGAAGCCAGACTGAGATGGTTTGGACATGTTCAGAGGAGGGACAGTGGATACATTGGTAGAACGATCCTAGAGATGGAGCTACCAGATAGGAGACAAAAAGGAAGATCAAAGAGGAGATTTATGGATGCAGTGAGAGACAACATGGAGTTGGTTAGTTAGGTTGATGACACAGAGGACAGGGTGAGATGGAAATTGTTCACTCACTGTGGCAACCCCTGAAAAAAAGAGACAAGCAGAAAGGAAAAGTAGAAGAAATTGAACTAAAAAGTGTGGGAATGTGTGAGAATAATCTTTTTCTAAAAATCTTTTTATTGAATGCACAAAATTTCCAATGCAGGAAAGAAGTTTCTTGAAGAAATTGGGCTAGTGATATGAAAAAAATGGAGATTAAAGGTTGGGGTTATATCACTGCAGAAAAGAGTGGCGTCTGATAAGGTATGCTAGCAACTATCACATGTCTGTCTAGCTCTGCCTGACACAGTCCTTACTGAATACAAAGTATGAGAAGTTTTCCTAGCACATATAGGTTTTAAAATTTTCTACAATTTCTCACATTTTGAATTTGATGAAGACATCTGTCAATTGCGAGGAAGACATTCAGTTCTAGTAAAAGCAAAAACTCTTGAGCTTACTACACACCGTAGCCAAAAAGTAATAGTTGAATGACAAAAATAAGGGTTATGACTCTTGAAAACAACATCATTGTACCAGGGTCCCCAGAGTAAAAACTAGTTGCCGGTTCTCTAGTGTTTTCTATGCAGTGCAGCCTTTGAGGTAATGGGAGCCATCAAGGAAAATATTTTCTAACCACACCATCTTGGAAAATATTCAAGCCTCAGCTGAAAACTGTGACAAAATGCTGTTTTCGGATGTGGGCATTAGGAAAGAACATTGCAACCGTGGGAGAACAGCAGTAATTGGGATATACTCACAAACACTGGGCTTTTTTGCCGGGTTGGTCAATGCCTTCTGGGCTAAATGGGTAAAAAGACACCCTTGTGCATTGTTTATACTATTTATGTCTCAGTGTGTTGACAGTAATGTCTTCTGTTAACAATGCTCATGCATCCAGCCCATGGTTATTCTATAATCCTATTAGCAAGCAGTGTATAATATACATATTTCTCTTTAATCCCCTGATGTTTGCCTTGTTTTTCTACTTAATGTCTGTCCATAAATACACTCACACCTATGCACATGACCGCGGAGACATGTGGGAAATAATAGAGATTTTCCTAAGCGTTGCATCTTAAACCTCAACCATGTAAAACTGCTGGTTCATTCATGAATCTTCAATGGCGTGATTCTTTAAAAGGTCATAAGGGGGAGCTGCAGCCAACCTGGCAGTAAACCCGTTTTATATGGCTAAACCTAAGTGACTATTGATGACCGTTGGACTTTAGTTAACATCAGAACTGCCTCAACTGCATAAAGTATTCCACAATTCTTTATAACCATGAAGAAAATGGTTTTGAAGTAAGAGATTTATATAATTTATACTATTTCACTGTCCCTTTGCCAAAGAAGCTGATGGATTGAAGTCCATTACAAAGATAAAAGTGGGATTTCATTGACTTTATTTATCCATAACAATGTATTTGCCATAAAGCATTTCATGATCACCTCATTTTTGCCACAATGTCAACAACTGTGTGCTTTTATTTTGTAATCCACATGCAATTAGATACTGTATATCTTTATTTCACATTTCATTCAAACGTGTTCAAGAGAAGTAAATAAACATTTTGAAAAAATGTATTAGGTTGTAAAAAAAAGTTGAGCCATCAAAAAATCCTTGTAGTGCACTGTTATTGGCCAATAGGGGGTGCAAACCATGATTTGTCAATTAGAAACTTTACAATCCTGCAATGCAGCAATACTGAGCCACAGGAATTACAGAATGAAGACTTTGATGAATGGCCCTTTAAGAAGAACTAGCACTATGATCTCATCTGACTAGCTAACCAAAAAATTCACTTAACTACCCATCCCTCATGCTAACCTTTCTCTATGTTTAATTTTGAACCTTGTTTCAGTTGATTAACCCTTACTGACAAATGCTTAGGGAGACGATGTTCTTAGTTTTCAATTCATTCTAGAGATTCAAGCAACATTGGTTGAAAATATAAACAAATCTGATTTGTTTCCCATTCTTAGATTTAAAGGCTTATTCCGCCCCCCAAAAAATACGAGAAAGCTGGTTCTCGTCTCCGTGTGAGTAAATAAAACCCAAAAGACCCATGTAGCTTCACTCCTACTTAGTATATATTCTATTGGTTTTTAAATAGAAAGAAAATCACTTGGATAAAATTAGCACACAAGCTTTGTCAGGTCCTTTTTGCCATTATGCAAACAGTGAAAGGAACGGATGCAAAAGCTGTTTATACAAACAGGAAAGCTGTTTATAGATAGTTACGAACAGAGAAAAAAAAAATGCACTGTGACACAACATTAGGCAAATAAAGCATTTTCCATGTCATACACACACATATTCTCTCTTTCATCTGTCTGTGCTGATCCTCTCCTTCTCTCTGCTCCGCTACAGTTAGATACTGTTTGAAAGATCACGTTCCCTCACATGAGAGTGCTATGTAATTAACCTATGAGGTTCCTGCTGTTGCAACGTGCCTCTTGCCTGTCTCAATGAACTCAACTGGTGGATTATTACTGCCATCTACTGGCGACTCCTACCTGGGAACTAGCTCTCATTTGCACTAGTTCTAATGTAGAAACTGAAGCCAAAAAAGATGCACAGATGTGAATTGATAAAGTAAGAAAAAGTATTAAAATAATGTACGTTTTAAAGTGCTGAAAGCACGAATGTTTATTTCTAAATTAGTGGATTCAGAAAAAGTTCAGATTTATTATGTTTGATGAAATACCGTCCTTCAAGCTAACTAAACATGATCCTCAAAGTCAACTTTATTGTCAAATTTACCATATATCCAGGACACATCCAGGCGCAGTAAAAATGCAGTCCTCTCTGACAGTGTAAAAGGAAAAATACAATCCACATTCACTCAGCTTCTTCTACTTGTCCGTTGCTGGGTCGCAGCCACCCAAATCACATTGCACCATATTGTGAGCCTTCCTGTGGGTGGTGAGCCCACAAAGAAGTTATGTGGGTCGGGACGGTGCTATGCTCAGATCACCTCAGTGGAAACCCAAGTCCACTTCCTTAACCACTAGGCCACCACTGCCGACAATAAGACATTACAGACAATAAGAGGTGAGCACACACTTGTAGCAGTTAAGTATAGGTAAATATGTTGTGGCATGGTTTGGGATTTACAGAGATTGAACAATGACCAATAAAACTCTTTTTAATTAAGATGATAATAGTAGTAAATAATATGATTACCCTGACCTCTGTTTTACAGCAGGACATTGCTTTTTTGATTATTCTCTTTTGCAGGAAGAATGACACCGTCAGTGCGTTAGCATATCACTTTTTGTTAATCTGCCAAGCAGACAGGTGTATTAGTATGAGTTTTGTTCTAATTATGTGTGTTCTGCGTGCGCTCTAGGGCTAATTACACTGTAGGGTAAAAGTGAATGAGTTTTTATCTCAAAAGCATGATGTAAAAAAGACTATAATTACAGGTAATGTACGTTTAATTAGCTGTGTAGCAATTAAAGACACTTTAGATGAGATGTGACTGTGGTGAGAGATGAGTCTTGATGGGACGGAGAGGCTGAAACAATCTCTAATGCACCGCACTTATTTACGGGCCATTTCTTTCCATCAGCCACCACGAGCAGCAGAGGAGGGAAGGTGCTGCGGCCAAAATTACAGGTGGTTTTAGAGAATAAGAGGTGAAAATTCAAGCAATAATAAAGATTATATCCAGTTAGAAGCAGATACATGAGCACGTTTGTGCATGGGTGAATGCTGGAGCAATAAACTGCTATACTAGTCGAAAACAAAGGCTCAAGGAGTGTGCCCTGAGGTACTACTACTTCTCTAGCTTATTCTCCAAACCTTCCTGTCTGTGTTATATATTAAAAATATACTTATATACAAGAGCAATGAAACACACAGGACTTTTGACTGAAACATTGCTTCCTGTTAGCATAAATATTTTTTGTGACTGCAAACAAGCATTTGGAAAACTCAGTCAGAATCTTAAAGTCGGAGTGATTTTTTGGCGATGACAGAGCAGCAATTGTTGTAGTAATGTTCATCGATCCCATCACACTCAGACAGAAACCAAGGCATGCCCACTCTGAATGAAAAAATCCAGCACCCCTAAAGCACCAGCAAAATAAAATATGCTGACCACTGCCAACAAACCATGGCAACAGATGCTGACTCTGAATGTGTATCAGGTTCATAAAGGTGGATACTGTTTGGTTGCTTCTTTGGTTTTATTGACTTTGAATTTGTCTGCTTCGATAGAGAGACAAATCAAAATCAGGATTTTAACAAAATCAGGGTTTAATTTCCTTTAATGCCATCCTCTAAGTGTTTTTCCCGTGGGGATTTGATAAAGTATTTCAGTTTCTGATACCAACTCCCTACTGCAGCTTCTCAAATATTCCTCAGCACATTTAGCTCGTTCTTTAAACACAAGTTTAATAAACATCCAACTTTTGCTGTAAGAAGTTTCCTGATGCCCTGCTTTCTAAGCTCTGACTTAGCTGGTGTTTAATTAATTTATAGGCCAGCTCCACCTCATCTTTCATGACCAACCTCTGGCTTCTCTCTCATCAAAGTGAAGATGTGATTTAGCCACCTCCCCTGCTGTGTTCTCATTCTCTCCCCTCTCTGATCCATCAATTATGAATCATTCTTTGATCCTTACATAACTGGCTGTGGCGTTCCCTGACCTATAGCAGCCACCACCACTGAGTTTATGCCTACTGTGGTCCCATTTATTTTTGCTATCAGAGTTGAGCTCTCCTTCTTTCACTCGAGATTACTTTTGCCAGGGAAGAAATGTAAGGTTTTAGCCGAAGCCATCTTCAGGGAAGATTACATCAACAACAAAGCAATTTTGTGAGAGAAAAACTATTACTGACATTGCTTATCTTTTTTTGCTGGTTTTTGTGTATATTTTCTACTTTTCTTCAAATGTTAAATCATAAATTATAGAAAAAACATTTATCGTTGATTGTCTTGCTTCATAATAAACCGGGGTTTAACTTCAATGCTGACACTCATTCCCTCTGAGCAAGACTGACATTATATACCAGTCACATTCCTTGTTATTCTTAAAACCCAGCTCCAGACCATTCTGCTCCTTGGTCTAGTCTTATCAAGTGCTCTGGGTTCATGGAAATCCACACAGGGATGAAGGACATGGACTACTTGTTTACGCGTGCTCAACCTGAATGTGTTGTTCCCTGCAGACGCAGCGAGAGACAGAGGAGTGTGACCAGACTTCAGTTCATACACTAACACCTTTGGAAAGCCCTCCCTTGGTAGGCATTGAAATGCTTTTAGTAGAACACTTTGTTCATACTTTAGTGCCCCCTGTCAGTAGCTTGGAGCAGTGCAGAGTTAATAGCTATGGCCCACAGCCCTGTGCAGCTATTCTCTGGAGAACAGAGGGTGGGAGCTCTCCTGATTGTGTGAAGATGTTTACAAATCAGCAGGAGAAAGCGGCTGTGACTCAGTAAAAAAAAGTATGATGTAGATCTTTAGAATAGTTTAAATCTATCGGGGACCACCAAACATTTTCACAAGCTTGTTGTGTTATGTTCTTTTTAACTGAGAAGCATTACAAGGACGACAGAAAAAAGGAAATAAAATGAAATGAGTCAGGCATACACCCAGGAAATGCTCATAAAAGGTGACATATCATTTCAAGGGTGCTTTGGGTGTTTGTCTGCAAAGAGAGTTTGGTTTGAACCATGAAATGGGTTTTTGGTGCCATTTCTCTTTACATATGGCAGGGACCTGAAAGTCATCAGACGAGGGTCTGCCAGTGTGATGTGGAATGCTGCAGCAAGGAAAGAGTCAGGAGAATTAGAATGTATTTCAGGTCAGAATCAAGTGGTGCAGTGCTGCAACTGGTATCTGAGGGAAGGAAGGATTTTAAAGGGGGTACGTGGAGGAGTGCAAGCGGGAGGGAGGACTCGCTTTTGCAGCAAACTGTTGCTAGGAAACACTTGTGGCATCTCTTCCCCCAGCTCTCTGAAATGTCAGAGTTAACTGACAGAGACGGCAGAGAGAAAACATCACATCTATCAGGAGCTAAGAGATGAAGATGTTTGGTTGAATTTAGGGGTTTCAATGTACTGAACAAAGAATCAAGAGCTAAACGTATTGGTACAAATATGAAATACAAATGATTAATGAAGCACATTTAAAAGAAATAGAAACTGAACCACAATGCGGAACAATAGCAAATATGTAAAAGAAATGAGACATATAATGAAACTAAAGCATAAAGTGAGCACCGACTCATATAGTGTTGAAGGCCACTGAGGGAAAAAAAAAGTGTTTTCAGAGGAGATTTGAAAAGAGGAAGTGGGGATGCCTGTTCAATGATTAAAAGAACTACAAAAAAAAAGGCCTGATCTCTAAGCTCCAGGCTGGTTTTATAAAGGAATAAAACCAACTCATCTGCTGATCCCAGAGCAGATGGATGACATTGAGACCTTTCTCTACATTTATTCCTTGGAGGTTTTCTGCTGTTCTTTATTTTTCAAAGGCCTCAGATCTTGGGATAACACCATCTAATCAAATCCTTTCAAAGAGCCTCTATGTGACTTTTATTCTTATTCTACATCAAGGCAAATTCAGGAAGGCTACAAAACATAAAATGAAGAGAAATGCAGAGCAATTTCAAATCTGGACTTGGAATCTTAATACCCCATCTTAAATGGGAGGAAATGCATTCACAATTAAATCAAACTCAGAAACTCATTGCTCCAGTGTACAGGGTTTTTGTAAACCAAACTTCAAAATCTATTAAAAAATGTTAATTTTCGAGCAACAAATAACAGACTTAGCCACCAGACTTACACAAGCAAAGCAAATTATCGGAATTTATTTCAGTGCAGAGACAGAACAAGTTTTTTTAATAACGCTCAGAAATGGTAGAAGTTAATTCAATAAGCTACGTCGATAGTCAGCGCCAATTGGTATTGACCAGTGTCAGATAGAACTGGAATGTAATTTGCTAAGGTTTCACAGTGTAGTAAAATAACTAGCTCAGTGTTATATTCAGTTAAAGCAACAAGGAGTCAATAAACTGAGCTTTTTCTTCCAACAACCAATGGATTGTTTTATAAAAGTCAATATCTATATGGACAGTAAGAAGAGGATGTCAAGGTGGGTGCACTGGGACTGCAGCATCCACAGACAGCTGGTATGCTAATGGTAATCGCATTGTGCTTCTGTCTTTGCAGTCAGCATACACTATTAATGTATATATGTACTGCAGCATCATTTTATCACTTGCTCCACAGACAGCAATATAAAAAACTTAAATATCTGGTATCGCCATTTGCAGTTTTTACATTTAAATTCAATATGCAGGAAAATTACTTTGCCCTTCTACTACTCCCATTAAGGCCTGCTAGTGATAAGGCGCTCACTTCTATCACAATGCCCATACATGTTGTGTCAGGGTAACTAGATGGGGAACGTTTGTGTCTGTGAGGTTAATAGAGTTAATGAACATCAAGGGCTTAAGTCTGGGCAGCATAATTAGTGTTGCTGCCACCAAGACCTGACCATGTCTGCCTACAAGCAATTATTATATTTCTGTAAAGAGCATCTAGTCAGAAGGCTCAGGCAGAATATAAAGTGTCAGAAAACTAGAAATAATTGCATAAATCATGTTTTTTTAACAAAATAATGATTTTTCTAGTTATGTTCAGGGGGTTCATGCCCACATATTTCCATATTGACCATCCATATTAGATCTTAACACAATCTTCAGCTTTATAATGTAACAAAATGGTTAACATAAGCTTTTACAGCATCAGAGCTGAGCTTTTACTGCATTAAAGAACAAAACACAATGTGAAAAATGTCATTTTTCTTTCACTAAAAAATACTTATTAAATGCCTGTGAATATACAATATCACAAATGAAAGTGTTCTTCAATGTACTATTTTATTCTGATTCAAAGTAATAATGAAACTCAGTTTGTGTCTCAAGTTGAACAACTTCGAAATAAAACGCTTGACGATTGCAATGGGATAAACAAATGAAAGCTGTGTTCCTGGGAACGCAAGTGTCTGACAAATTAAACTTTTTCATCTCAAAACAGAAATACCTGCAGCTTATTTTTCACTCATTTGTCCCTTATATAAAATCAAACTTTTATGCATTTATGATTATTGCCACTGAGTTTAACAGCAATTAATAAACTATGCTGAGCCCTTAACAGTGAAATGAATCGTTGACATTTGTTTACTATATTACATTATCAAATACCTTACAACCTGAACACCAGTGGCATCGGTACACATGTTAAAATAACATCTAATAATCCAATGTCATATCATTTTCACAACACTCTGGACGAAAGTGAGAAAAAACAGTGTTGTACTCACGTAGAGCTGTTGTTTGTGATGACATCCATTTTAACTGAACCATTTCCATCCGTGTTAACACTCGGCACAGTATATCCACATGGGTTTCAGCGTGGTTCGTTGCAAACAACGTCTACAGCTTAGTTTTATTCGAGAAATTCAATGATAATCCACACTTTTTTTACACACAGTTCTATAAGTTATGTGTAAGGGGACAGGGAAGGCCTTAATATACACTAGGTCTGCTAAGGTCACGAGTATTTAATCAAATTACAGCTTGTTAAGTGGGGTCTTTATTAAATATATTATCACGGACCTTGTGCGGGACAGTTACATTTTCCCCTGGTGTTTTGGGATTATTTGGACATCTTCATAAACTCATTTTTATAAGCCGTGGGTTTGAGAAGGTACAACTTCCGAATAAAATACTGAAAACACCGAGCTAATCGACTTGACAGCTAATCACAACACCTGCATATGAGTTGACAGACGCCAGGGGGACGATGTCAGTCGAGACGCATTTACTGACATTAAGGAAATGTCATAGTTAACTCGAATTGCGTTTTATCTTACATATTTAAATTAAATATACTAAATTAGGTTCAGATTAAATTAGAATGCATGATTGTGCTATGAAAGATTATGTTGGAAACAACATAAGAATACAAAAATATCGTTGTTTTTAGGAATAAAATTATATATGTCATAAGAACATGACATTTTCGAATAACAAAATATACTCGATATTGAACGTCACAGCACGTTGTGACGTTGTTTTGTTTGTTGTTTTGTTTTTGGACACACGTCGAAATAATGTTTTTTTTTTTTTTACAAATTTAAAGATATATGTTTGTCAAAGATTCAAACCCATGCTGTTATGTAAAGGTAAGCTTCAATGGAGTTCAATACAATCCGCTAGAACATTGTTTTACCAAAAGCCTGGGTCGCGACTCGAGTAACGGCCATTTCACCGCCATTTCGGTTTGTTTAATTACCTGTTTTCGTTGTTCACACCGTGAGTTTACTGATTGTTTAGATATGACCAAGTCATCAGTGTTCAACAATGCCTCAAAATTAGTTTATCTTTAGATTGATTAACCTACATGACTGGGAACGTAGACAGAAATGTTAAAACATTGTCAATTTATGAATAATGTTTATTGACCTGGGTTGCCAGGGTTTGTGACTTTTAGAATATGGGTCCCCAGAAAAAGAAGTTTGGGAAACGCTGTGCAAGTAGGCTATGTGAAGAGGCAAAAACAGCATCCTATGATAAACAGCAAGTTG
The DNA here is from genome assembly GCA_016785265.1 of Paraplagusia blochii. Lineage (NCBI taxonomy): Eukaryota > Metazoa > Chordata > Actinopteri > Pleuronectiformes > Cynoglossidae > Paraplagusia > Paraplagusia blochii. The sequence continues at coordinate 88,762 of JAFBJS010007342.1, forward strand.
CATTCAGGTTACTTTTTACTTAAAGTTAATAACACATAAATAACACAATGTTTTTAAATTATTGAAGACATTTCAGGGGCAGCAGAGCTTTTATTGACATCCAGGTCATCTCTTACAGCTACAAAGTACTCATGTCTGAACTCCAACAAACATACACAGAGATATTGTTTAACACCTTACTGTATATCGATGATGCTGTAACCAACAAACCTTAATCCCAGTAACTTGTAATCCCTAGGGTCTTGGCCAGGTCAAAGGCAGCTCTGAGGTTATTTTATGGAGGCGTTGAGTGAGAATTAAAAGGAAGTTATTTCCAGGGATTAGAAATGGTATTTAAACAGGGAAGCCGAGACTTCATTGAACTCTGCGTTGCCTCTGACACCAGGAACCCAGGTGCATGTGAAACCCCATCAAAGCCTGTTCACATGTAATGACCCCTCTATGAGCAGCCGTTGCCGGGTAAAGGAATCTATCAGTGTCTGTGGAGTGAGAGCGCAGCGGGAGTATATAGACATGTTTGTGTGTGTCTTCACACATGGTGAGCATCCTAAGTTGATAAGACATCATTAGCCCTTACTTCTCCTCTAACTGGACTGCATTATCAGTGCAACACATGTACTGTCAGCTTCTTTCATCTCCTGATAAAGCGGACATGATTAGACATCACAGAGACACATTACCTTGCCATGATACCACATTAATGTTCACACACCGGTCATTAGGAGCCTGGATCTATTAATGATGATGCCTCTAGTAGACTAGCCCACTTCTGGGTGGCATCTAGGTTGGTAGCTTGTTTGTTTGATCCTTGTTTTTTGCTTCTAAATGGTCAAAATATGAAAAAGATGTTATTACTGTCTTTGGAAATTGTGATAACTTTAGAGGTATAATGTAGTTTTTAAATAAAAAAAAAAACAGGTCAGGTTTTACAATTGAAGACCTTTCTTATGAGCATCCAAATACATATGTAAATACATACATATCGACTTGACATTTAAAAGATGCCACCTTTGGGTGAATGTATAGCTTTTAAAGTGTGCCATAATGGGAATATCACAACTTTTCTAATTGACTTAGTATTCACTTTCCTTCCTTCCTTTTAAAATATAAACTAGCTCCTGCTTTCTCATTAGCCAACATTGAAGACCACACTTTTCTTTTTTTTTTTTAAATCCAAAGTGGAATTCCAATTTGGTCTCATCTTGTTTAAAGCTATAGTGGGGACGTCTTTAATGATTAAACCCCAAAAGACCTAGTGAGATTTCATTTTCAGTCCTGTAATGAAAGTGAAACACACCTGGCTCTATTATTAACTGAGAGATAAGACCATTAGAAGACATTAAATCCCAGAGGTTGCTCCATTAAGGTGACTTCCTTTTAACTACAGTACAGTTTTGTTTTAAATCAGTTTCTCTCACCCAAATTTTTCTCAATCTGTGCCCTTTTGCAAAGTGCGGTTTTTACAGATGTTTCCATTATCTACCATTTTCACTTTACAATTATTTTTCCAATATTAATTTTAAAAAGACCTCTTCTTCTTCTTGCATGAACCTTCTCGATGTAGCTGTAGTATTAGTAGTTGACACTGTTGTCTAGTTTCTGAGAAATGTAAATGCCAATAATGATTTGCTGACCTTTTGGTTGTATTTTTATTGTGTCTATATAGTTCTATATTCCATTCTAACTATGTTATACTTTCAGTTGATTTCCAATCTCGAAAATAATAATGAACATCGAGTTTTTACTAGTGTTTTATGTTTTAAGCGGCTTGACGTCACATATTTTTTTTTCTCTTTTAAAGGCGGTAGACCTTGGTAGAACACAAGGAGGGAAAGTGCCACATAGACATAATGGTTGCAATGCGACCGTTATACCATAAGAGGGAGCCCTATTGTAACAAAAGGAACCATGAGTCTTAGCACGCGTTGGTGCAAAGATGAGGTAAGTAGTGAATATAATTGAAATATACAACGTTTTAGTTTATTTTATTTATAGATCATATACATGTATTTGACATAAAATAATAATCTAATAAAAGAATTAAGTATCTCAACATGTTTAATCCCACAAATGAGGCTACAGAGAGCAGAGGCAACAAATAATAGAATAGAAATACCTAATACAGAATGAAAATATGTAACAACACTCAAGCGACCATTGATTTCATTCAAAAAAAACATGAAACGGGCTGCAAATTTGAGACACCTGGGATATAGTCATGGGCAGTGCTAGGGTCTCTCTAGAGCTGGGGCTCCAAGCAAGATATCACTGGAGCCCCCACCCTATCCGTGCATGCAGCAGAAAAGACAGTTATTTCGCTGGGCCTCCTTGTGGCAAGGACCCCGACCAACTTCCTGGCTTGCCTGTCCTCAAACATCACACCTGCTTATAGTTCACTCTAAATTAACTATAAAAATGAGTTAGAATTTGAGAATTTATCAAATATGTGAGACTTCCACTGATCTTTGAAAATCTTCAGTCCGTAACACACCCTTGTCCAATACATGCTAGAATTGGCTCCGGCTCCCCCTGTAGACATGACAAGAATGTGGGAGTTGAAAACAAATAAATCAAGAAATATTTCATGTAAACTAGATTAATAGTAAAAGGCTGTGGCCTTTGGCCTTGGGGCAATGGTGGCCTAGCAGTTAACGAACCGGTCTATTGAGCATGGCACCGTACCCATTTACTGCTCCCCAGGCTCTCAAAGATATCACATTTTGTGGTGTGTAGTGATATGAATCTCAATGCTACAATGACAAGGAGCTTGGTTTTCTTTTCCAGTTTATTTTCATAAACATATAATTGTTGCTTAACTCCGTTGTAGGGCCATATGGAACCAATCTGTGTGCCAAGATTGACCCTTGGGCCAGAGTTTAGACACGCCTCTAAAATGTTTATATGTACCAGAGTCTTTGTCTGCATCCTGTTCATAAACATCATGAATCAATCTTTAACAGTGAACAGTCATACAGCGTCACAGTGCATCGATCGCAGCCCCTCTTTCCGCTCCTGCAGCCTGTGGTTTCAGTGACGCCGCTGGACGGGGCTGGTCCTTGGAGCTTATGCTCGTCCCAGTTGCTGTAATGGGATTGGGCGAGCTGGGATAGGCTGGGAGTGTGGTAGGTGCAGTCTGCGGGACCGGACCAGGCGCAAGTAAAGGGGCGAAGAGAACAAGCGATCGAGCGTTGACTTCTGGCCTCCGAGCGGCCGAATGTTGGAGTGGATTTTTTTACGGCGCTTCAAGCAAGACATTTGTTGCTCCAAAGGTCGCGGATCTGAGCGGCGCGGCTGACGAAGAAGAAGAAGCGCCGCAGTGCAAACTTTCTCAAGTGCTTTCGGTCGCAGTTTAAAAAAAGACTCTCGGGATATTGCATATTTTTTTCCTGTATTTATCGGAATTCATTTTCCTCCCATCTGTTTAACGGAAACCGAAAGAGGCGGACACCATGCCACGGCGCACCGTACAAGAAGTAACCGTGCAGGATGTCCAGAAACGAAGGAGTCCCAGCAAACACTATGTAAGAACCGCTTTGTTTAACCCATCTTAACGACCGCAATCAGATTCCCGAACTGAGGAGCGGGTCGAGGTTTATTCTGCAGCTCGTCTTTCCTTCCTGTCTGGTAAAGTAAAAACAAAGAGAGTGTCAAGTTACAGCCGACCAAGGCAACAGGAGTGGAGGAAAAACACTTAAACAACCCTTTTCTTCATGACTAGGTTCCCCCCCTGTATTCAACAGACTGCAGTCATCATATTTAACCTAGTTATTGAAGGGAAATTCAAAGTCAACGATTCTTCTGTGGTTTTGAAAACTTAGTAAACGTCGACTTCAACATTTCTGTATGAGTCAGGGATTTAACCAGAATTTGTCTTGTTCATTCCAACGATCTGATTTAGTTACTTCTTAAATGTGACCCATGTGACTTCAGTAAACACATGTGACATGCTGTGTCACAGATATACATACATACAAATAAGGGCAAGTTACAAAGTTAAACAAAAAGTGTTATTCTATGCATGTCTTATAAAAACATCAAGAGGCAGCATTACTATTAAAAATTCACGTTTACTTCAATTCTGGGGGATGTTTTTCCACACATGGTCCCTGCCTGCATCTTATCAAATGACTAACACTGATTGCCAGATTGTTCATATATCCATACATTAATTTATTTATTTTTTTAACATGTACCTATTGCAGCTTGACTAAGAAGTAATGACAAAACTAATCAAAGATGCTTTAAGTTAAAAAAACCTTAAAAAACATTATTTATGTTGTTATTACACAGTCCTAAAACTCCCAAGTCTTATCACAGACAAAAGTATTTATTAACATGGTACAACATGTTTTAAATAGATTGTCATCTTTTAACACTGCTTCGCAGGAATTTTATCAAAAACACATTTAAAATTTATTTTTACCAAAATTTAGCTATTTCAGCAAAAGAAAGATATTGTTTTTATCTGTTGCTGTACTTCTGGTCACGCCACTACAGAAGGGAAAAGTTAGCAGACCAAAAGAATGTGTGTGGACGTATCTTTTCCATTGAAAGAGTCATGCAAGTCGTCTCCCACTGGTACTGCAGTGAGTCTGTGTGGGAGACCAAACTGTCAAAAAGCCAAAACAGTTTTCGACGTTTTTCTGAACTGTAACAGACAATAGATCTTTCATAATTCCAATGTAGGTGGTTCTGTGGGTTTGTGTCATGCTTGGTTAGTATTTCTGCTAAAAGTGCACACACAACAGTCAGATGAAAGTAACACCTATGACATCACCTGAGCAGCAGAGCACCGTCTGCCAGTCTGTGCCAATTCCACAGCAGGTGTTCCTGTTAGTGTTCCACAGCCAGCACCTGGGTGTGTGCCAGTGTATGCATATGTTGATCTGCATCCATAAAATGTGAGGAAGTGAAGGCTGGCTCCCTGGACTGTACTGTATCCTACTGCTGGGAGTGTCGTCCATCAAGGACACTGAGTTCTAGAGGTCCCGTGTCCTCTCCATCTGTCTGCTCTGTCCCTCTGTGTAGCCTGTGAAGTCGAGTGGCTGCTGAAGTCCATGCAACGATTGTGAGAACAAACATTTTAAATGTCCTTTCCATTCATTATTTATTTTCAAATCCATTTATGTTATCATTGTCCTGCCTTTTACCTGCAAAACCCAAATTTTCCCAATAAAAAGTGTTGAAGAGGGTAGCATGTTAGCCTTTATTGATGACTTTACTCCTTATTTATCTTAGTTCACACAAATGCTTCATCTATCTGCTCCTGACCTGGACCATGACTCATATTTCCTCACCATCTGTGACCCATGATTGAAAATAAATGCCCAGGCCAGGGTTAGAACAATGATCAACAATGGTTAGTTGCCTGTTGCCTAACTAACCCTATAACCTGTTTTAGTGTCGCCCAAATCACACTGCATAGTGTGAACCTTCCCGATGATGAGATGGTGAGCCCACTAAAAGTTATGTGGGATGGCACAGTCTCTTTTATCTAAAGTGATTTACAGTGGAGGATTACCATAGTCAATGTAGCGATTTTGAAAAGAATCAAACCCAGGACTCTCTGTTTCAGAGGCGGGCAGGCTAATTGTGACACTAAATTGAAGTGGAACCACCCAATTTAAAATCACACCCACAGTATAAGAGAGTACAGGCTTAAAGCCAGTAAACATACCAAAGGTATTAGATATGACACTGAAAATTTCTGAATCCAGTCCCCCAGTAAGTCTCAATAGCATGACAAAGCTGCTTGGAAGTTGAAGTTAGAAGCACAGTGGAACAGTGGGGCATTGTCATCACAAATGTTTAATACATTTTTGATGGCAAAATATAAGTAAAACTCTAATAATAGACAGAAAAACCAAGGTGATGTTATAAAACAATAACAGAAAATTGAAAGACTGGCATGAAAAATAGCTGGTTTTTAAAGAATTAAATTGTTCAGCACTCAAAGATGCCTTTTCCACAGCAGCATCAAAACTTAAATGGCCTGAGGGAGACAGAGAGCAGGGCCAGAGAACCTCTGGGAGTGAAGCCAGCAACATTCAGTCAGACAAAACGAGCCACCCAGGAGTTTCCAGTCACCCAAATGCCCCCGTTTTTTTATCCCTCTTTACAGGAGAAGACAGTGTTACCTCTAAGCTGCAGTTATTAGACAAGGTTGTTAATTTACAAGGGTTAGGGACGAGCAGTGTGACATTGTTTATTGACATTGTGTAAATGGCTGAATGCTTTAAATAATGTAGTGCACCTGTTGGAAGTAGAGTCAGGTGGGGAGATAACTAGACAACATTTAGCACGAGCAGATGATGACAGAGACGGTGGGTGGATGTTGCCTGACAATGCTGTTCCTTCCTTTTCCTCTCACTGCCCTCAGTAGGCGTCACATCACTGCCAATTACCGGTGTGATTAGTCACAAGTGATTCCTCGGGGGGTTTTGGATGATGAAGTGTTTAGGAGTTGCCAATTCTTTAGTTCCTTAAAGTATTTTTTATGCTCTGCTTTTCCAGGTTTACATCATCAAAGTTTCCTGGAGTGATGGCAGCACAGAAATCATTTTCAGACGCTACAGCAAGTTCTTCGACCTTCAGGTGAGATAACCTGTTTGAGAAACCTCATCATTGCATAGACAATTATTAATACTCCATTCTGAATATAGTAATGCAGAAGTGGTTTCCATACACCACCACACATTCGTATGACACCGGTAATTACGTTGCGTAATACTGGTCGGAAAATGTCCCGATGCAGTTAGCACAAGACAGTGATGAATGCAATGACTGCAGCGATGACCACAGAAATGTCTAAATCATTCTCAATCGTCATGCTGGCGATGTCTGTTGCACAAGGAGGGAATCTCATTAGTATCTCAGTTTCTCTTCCTTATACGGAGATAATGGATCTGGGGCTCTGGTCATGTCTGAGCTTCAGGAGCACGAACTCCACGTAACCAAGAAAGTCAATTTGGGCAGAGCACACTGTCAGCCTAATGCAATTTAATGCCTTTTTATTGATCAGCATGGTCAAACATGAGAAATGAGAAAAAGAATTATAACAGCCCTCAGAGGTTTTCTGTGCCCCCAAATATTACGTTAGCCATAAAATTTCCAACTATTTGATTACCAAGTGGATATCAGTTGCCCACAGTCTTTCATTTGTCGTGTTATGTGAATTTATATCGTTGCAAATGCAATTAGCAATAAACAAATGGATGAGTATAAATTATGTCACCCTTCTATGACACACAAATTCCCTCTTGTTAGTCCTACAAAACTGTTGTTAAAGTAGTCTCCACACATTTTTGACCGCCTATACTTTAGTGGATTGCGAGCACAGAATTCTCCACGACTGCCACCCAAACCACACTGCACTGTACCAGCCCCTCATAAACCGTTGTGTAGACTGTGAGCCCACAGGAAGTCAACCGCCCTAACTGATATTCAAACATGCCCAGGGAGTGAAGCCTGGAGTTTCACACCAATGACAGAGACATTGCATCTGGGCCAAAGTACCAAGTGTTGATGTACTCTCCATCCATCCATTTTGGATGGATGCATGGATGGATGCCTTAGAGACCCAGTCTCAGGGGCAGCAGTAATTATGACTTCCACCTAAGTCACATTGTACTACATCGTACATTTATGTGGGTGATGAGCCCGTAGGAAGCCAACCGGGACCCAAACTTCCCCAGGAGGTGAACCCTGGAGTTACACAACAATGGCAGAGACATTGTCTCTGGGACAAAGTGCCAGCTGTTAATTTACAATTGTTTATTAAAAAACAGACAAGAGAGGAGCCTGTCAAAAGTTACTGTGTCAAGGCTTTTGCGCCACCCCTGTGGATGACTGAAGTATTTTTTAGGCTTATTTTGAATCTTGCTGATAATATACTTTCTGTTGGAGTTAAAGCAAAATTAGATTAAGCATTTCAGGCATTAATCACTACAGATCTATAGTAGAACATAATAATTATCAACATGTGTATTTGTTCCTGTAAGAGCCTGGAACTCAAGCAATGAGTCATAGGACTATATAAGTACGTTGACTTCAGCAGGGAGATCCCCAGCAGGTGTTTTCAGCTGCTTCTTGCTGTGGAGACAGCCTGTGGTGTCAGTATTGAGAGACATGGCATTAAACACTACTGAAGGAAGTTATACTAATATAAATAGAGATGTTGTGTCAATACCTCAGTTATGCTGCTTGAACGTCCTCTTTTCCTTTTGGCTTTCCATCTACCACTATGCTCTGTATCTTCTACTCTGACGCCATCGACCTCCATGACCTCCCTCAATGCATCCATCAATCTCCTCTTTGTCTCCTACCTGGTAGCTTTATTTCCAGAATCACTCTTCTACCAATGCATCCACCTTCAGTCCTCTGAACATCTCCAAACCATCTCAATATATGTACTCATGCCTCTTGAAAGTAGAGATCCTAAAAACACACAGTCGTAAAAGCGTTGGCTCTTTGTTCAATGAATCCTGTAAAACACTTCCTCGGGTCCAACGCTAATCGTGGGGTGTCATTCCAGTACCTGGAAAAGGATGATGACTTAGTTGTGAGTCACTTATTTCCTACAATACCACTTCTTCATTTCTGGAAACGCTCTATTGTTTTGTTATTGTGGTCATGTGGGTCATTTCTCATTTCTGTATATTTTTGTCTAAATCTTGTGATTCAGGATGATGCCTGAATAGAGAACAGCTGTAGGTGAAACAGAGAAATATAAAGGGACTTGGTCACTACAACATCTGAGAGGCCAGCAGGAAGTGTTGTTTACCACATCCTGTTGGCACAGCTGGTCCAGACAGCTGATGCCAATGGTTTTTAATTGACTCAGCCTCGGGGTTTATATCTACTATTACAACAAGGTTTCTCTTCACAGCTGTTTATTCAAATGACACATTGCAGACATGGAAATAAATCATGTTATTAATCATCTATACTACAATTTACAGGTGTTCACATTTCTGTAGCCAAATGAGGACATTTACCTTTTATGGAGGTAATAAAAGATCTGCTGAGACCTTAACCAAATTACTCATGTCTCTCATGTCTGATGGAATAACGGTGTCTCATCATTAGCCAGAAAACAGATCAAAATATTACCCACTGACCCCCCCCCCCTGTGACTTATGTATGTATTCTTAAGAATAATTTGCTGGTTATTGGGAAATTGGGTTATTTTTTTTAATTTGTTGTTCAATATCTAATTCGAATCTGTATAAAAACAGTCCAGGTTGTATTAAAGTACTGGAATTTTATTTCCGTGTTGCACATTAAATTCTTACTGCACAGATGTCAACTTGGCTTCACAAGTTGGTTTTACACATCCTCAGCTGTTGAAGTTCAAGATTTTTACTGTCTCATTGGTCTTACAAGTACAAACATAAAAAGTGAACTCTGCTCCGTTTAGGTTATAAAAAAAGAAGTAGAATGGCTAAAAAATATTTTTCATGCACTTTTTTGGTCATAATACTTTGAAATGCATATTTACTAGTTATAAAATCAGAGGTCTTCAAAAAAAAGGCCTGCATCCTCTAATGAGGTCTCCAGGAATTTCTAAGGAATGTATGGAGGACCTCTGCAGTAAATAAAACCAATGAACGAATTTTTTTAATGTGCTATCTCTTGTCCTCACCACCATTGTCCAACATTTGCGAAGATATCGTAACCTTCAATTATGTGATATGCCCAGGAACACTGACTTAAATATATCCATGCATTAATAGATGTATATTTGCCTTAGTAACTGCAGGGGAAAGGGTGGGGCTGTGTATGACACCAGAAACTTGAACCATGGTCACAGCCTCCGGGGGAGATCAAGAGTCTGGTATTCCGGAGACTAAAATTCCAGCAGCTCAGTGTGTCACTGGGACACAGAGGCGTTTTAAACAACTGGTGAAATCACAAGGTAAACAGAAGAACGGCCCTGTAACTGATGAATTATTCACTAGTGGAAAAAAATCTTTTAAATTCTTACTGGAAGCCCCGTGAAGCTGGATGATATCTTCGAAAAAAGCTCTAGTGAGATCCTATATTAAAAGTGAAGCAAGTTTTTTATGTTACTTTGTGCAATTTAGGACACACAAGTCAGTCCATGCCTCTTAATGTTTCCTCTGCTTTGACCTTGACAGATCGGGAATGGTCTTAGAGATTAACTATAAAGTGTAAAAAAAAATGAAAAAAAAAATTTCATAATGACCATTAAGGCAGTCACTTCTTATTCCAGACTTTAATGTAACACAGAAGGCTTTATTTTCCTTAAAAATAATTCCTAACATTAACATTATTTTTTTTACCTCCCACTTTTGTATGCATCCCTGATTGTGCACACACTCATAAAATAAAAGATGAATATAAAATCTTATCAAAGAGATAAAACACTGCACAGGACACAGATTATAGTGGAGATAAAGTGATAATGTAATATGCTATTACAATTAAAACGTATTCATTAGAGTGATAGAAACGGAACATAAATGCATATTTATTTTTTCCTTTTGCATTTGAATGCATTTATGTTCATTTTCTGCTTGTATGTCTAACCAGAAAGGGACAAGCAATAGGCAAAAAAATAAAATAGGAATAAATAAAAATAGGAATTAAGTGTTGGACAATATCAGCAAAACCTAAATATTGGCAAATATTAAAAATATTAATATTTTTTAAATTTAAATATGTACACATTAATTGCATATCCTGACATAAAACATAGTCACCATACTCACTCTTTGGTGTTCTTTCTACAAAAGCTGGGCTTTCCCCGGCTATAGCAGGGGAAAATACATCATGAATGCAAGGGGTTAAGATGACCTCATGCACGGGTCCACAGTTAATGGGTAAGAGAATCTACTGAGATACGGCCTGCTGGAAAAAGAGCAGTCATTGTTCTTTGGCTTTTTCTCACATCCTCTGTATTAGGCCTTTCTTTTATAGGTTGCTGATGTGGTTACAGCGGATATAGACTAGACAAATTATAGCCCTGCAGAGGATTACGTTATTCAGTCTTTTAGCAAGAATACAATTATGGCGTTTATACAACATGTTCACAGCATCATGCTTCATTAGCCCATTTATAATTTCCTAATAATATGAAGCACATTGCCAAGGCTGTACTTGTTTTGTAACAATTAAATTTAGAAAATTGTTATTAAAATCCAAAATATTTGTACTCTAAACTAATTTAGACGTGACAGCAAAATGGTCAGGGTGATGGAAAGGCGTTGGTCTTTGCATGAGAAAGTGCTTCATGGTGTGATATTTTGTTGATGATCAATACCAGCAGCTGAAAGTTTGGATGAAGTTTGAAGGGGTCACAGTTCTGTGTCAAGGAACAGCTGCTGAATATTAATATCTTTAGTCTCTTATTGTAGGCAGTAGGTACTACCAGATGATGGACTAATGGAATAAATCAGAATCACGATGAACCATGAGGTGCTTTTGGACTCACACTCAAGGTTATTAACTGATTTTAAATTTTGAGTGGTTTTGTGCTTGAGAATATAAATACAACTTTTCAAGATTTTAAAAAACAGTCCACTGCTGTGACTGCAACAACAAGCACACCTATATTTCATACATAAAGCGTAAGGAAAGAAGGTCTTGAGCATATCATCAAACCCAGTTTTAACAGAATTGGTCAAACCTACACTAAAGGTATTTACATAAAGAATTCATGTTAAAAATTCCTAATGTCTCCCCGAGATGTTTTTTAAAAATAACCTAGTGGGGAACAAAATAGCACTGTACTGTTGCCCTGCCTCAGTTCCACAACCTCCAGCCAGTACAACATGAATATTTGATGCGTTAGTCTTATGTCAGTAGTATTTTTAAAGGGACAACTTTACCCTGCAGATGCTTTTTCTTGTTTAGTGTCTCTGATTACAGACTAGATACATGCTCTAGAGCAGACGGAGACAGGCAGAGAGAGAGAGACAGAGAAGGACTGGGTGTGCCTGCACTCAGAGTCAGACACATTGGAACAATTACAGCGTGTGGGGTATTGTCTCTCTCTCTCTCTCTTTCCTCCCTCCACATTTCTAGGTGTTTCTTTGGTAAAGGACCTTTAACACACTCATCTTTTATTTTCTCCAATAATCGAATAAAACTAAATATGTGCACCTGACCACTGAATCAACATCAACCTCAGCATTTTTTAATCATTAACAAAAACCCAGTACTTCACTTCAAGGTTGCATGTATGAAATATTTTCAGAATACCAGTTGAACTACAACTATTTGAGCCATTTTAAGTGTGTTTGAAATTTCTCTGACAGTGATTTATGAGGCAAATATCTTTTTCTTTCCTTATTTTCCGACTTATTGAACTCCTCTGGGGATTTTGGAAACTCGTTGCAAAGGTTTACGTAAGCAGTCCTTAACTGTTTTGCACGAAATACAAATCATTTTGTAATGCAGGATATTCAAACAAGTGAAAGAAAAAGAAGTGAAGAAAAAAAAAAAACCTACAGGCCAGCAGAGATGTATAGACATGTGGTTAACATATGTCCTCTTTATTGCTAAACCATATGAGTTTTAGAGTCTTAAGAAGGCCTGAGTGGTGTGTCTGTTTATCCTCAGGGGTTAAGACACTGATTATTTAATGGAAACAATGCTTCCTTGACAGACAGCCCACAAAGGGGTGGAAGTATCTGACATGTTGTTTTCAGTATTCTTTCCATTACCTCACCCTATATAACTATTCCACCTTATGGTTGTTTTGAATCTGATTAATCAGAGGGAAGCCATATATTAATTGTGGTTATTTGAGATAAATGAATGACATCATTGATAACATGTGTAACAAAACATGTATATGTGTGTGAATGAAAGGGAGAACAATAGAATGCGGAGGTTATAAGAAGCAGAGGAGGTGAAGGAGTTTAGATACTGAGGATCAACTGAGTCAGGCGTGATCTGTGATAGAAGAGAGTCAGCTAAGGTGAAGGGAAAGGTTTACTGGACACATGTGAGACCAGCCATTATGTATAGTTTAGAGACACTAGGAATAGGTAGACGACAGGGGACAGAGTTGGATTGAGATTGAGATGGTTTGGACATGTTCAGAGAAGGGACAGTGGTTATATTGGTAGAAGAATGATCCTACAGATGGAGCTACCAGGTAGGAAAAAGAGGAGATTGATGGATGCAGTGGAGGTAGTTGGACTTAGAGCAGAGGATAAACAGGGTAATAATTGCTGGGGCAACCCCAGAAAAGTCTCCTCCTTTTGTGAAGTCAAAAGGAGAAGAGTTCATTTTGTTGCCTCAAATTCATTTGAATTTTGAATACATTTTTGCATTTTACTCATTAGTTGTTTTTTATTTGGTTTAAATATTTCATTTATATAATTTTGACTTTGAATTATCACACATTTTCTTAGGTTTTTTCTTTTCCCTTTTTCTTATCTCTGTGTATAAAGTTATCATTCATTCCTATCATCAACACACTCCTCGTTGCACACTCCGGTTGGGTGTAATCACTGTGTCATGTCGACATTGAACAGAACACAGTCAGAACTCATTATAAGGACACCACATCCTCACTGGATATCATTACCTCCCTGTCATTTTAATGTTAAATCTACAGAAAGGTTCAAAGAAGATTAAGATTTTTTTGGTACTTATCAAGAATACAGATTATATATTGGTGATTTTAGGCACACTGGACTGTGAAAAGACGCATCATTTTATAAACTATCACACTTCCCAGTTTGTTAAAAGTAAATATGGCCAAACATTTTTCAGCTTTCAGTTGCTGAAAAATACATTGGACCAAAAAGGGAGGGCACCACTGGAGTTCTTACTCAGGTCATTGTGGCCAGGTGCTTTTTTATAAGCTTCTGCTGCATAGGAAGTGTAAGACACGTACCCACACCAAACATTCAAACACATGTGCAAACACACACACATACCTATGAATACATGGCCAAACAACTCTTTGCTTAGATGACAAATGGGATTTCACTAAAGGAAACAGACACCAAGGAAAAGAGAATGAGGAGCAAGGGTGGGTGAACACAACCATGATGAGGTCAGAGCTAAAGTCAATGCCCTTGAAAGGCGAGCATGAAGAATAAAGAGACGTCAAGTTAAACTTTAAGAATTGATGATTGAGTAATACAGAGAGCCTTGTTTTTTTTTCCTCTTCACTTTGAAAATGACATAAATATTCCACTATGTCAGCAGTGCCCTGCTGCAAACAGACCCTTAGCTGCAGCAGCGTATGAAGCTGAGGGGGAAAACCATACCATCTGCTCGGTACATTCCTAATCGTTGGCAGACCTTCTTTTATTGGCCAAATTCCTGGGAGGAACTGCTGATATGTAAAAATGCGAGCTCTTCCTCTTGAGTTGCCTTTCTCCTGATCTTTACGATGTATATTGTTATATACAACTCTTCGTAGAATGTAGAGGCGTACAGACATTTACTGATACTAAATATTTTATTTTTTGTGTGGTTTCAGATGGAATTGCTGGATAAATTCCCAGTGGAGGGAGGCCAGAAGGATCCAAAGCGCAGGATCATTCCCTTTCTTCCAGGTAATGGTTAAATACACTTTTCCCAACTTCCCCAGATGAATTCATGAGTGAAATAAACACAGCTGTGAATTGTCCAGTGGAAAGCTATAATATAAACAATAAGAAATATTATTACTAAATAATGCGCAGTTACTTCGTTTTTTTTCCACACAAAATGACAAATCAGTCATTCTGTCCCTTCCATTACACTTTGCCAAATGCACTCCCTCATTCTTCCTGTCAATACAACAAGCACATTCTAGCTCACCAATCAAACTCAGGCCTGGGGGCCAAATCTGGCTCATAATGTAATAATATTCGGCCTGCAAGATATTATCAAATGTGTAAGAGAGTCGGTCTGGCATGATAAAGAACATATGTTCAAGCAGGATTTGTAATATAAACAGTGTGTACACTGTGTTAGCAGATATACTTTTGATTTTTTTTTTTTTTGGCCTGTGAAAAAAAAAGATTTACATAAAAGGGAACTGGAAAGGATACAAACAGAGAGACATAATAAGAAACAAATAATGTTGTGTGTTTTATTTCAAATTTAATTTCTCATGTGTTTGTAATATTAAGCTCTGGTTGTTCTAGAATAAGCATAGTCAAAATAAGGCCCGAGGCCACATGCAGCCCGTTGAGCTTTTTATCCGACCTACTAAACTTCTCTAAATTATATAGCTGGTTGTATTGTGATGATACATTTTTTCACCTGCTCTGGATGCATTTTTTTTCTTTATTTTGTCATTTATCTTAGGTTACTTGAATACTTCATTCAGCTCCTGCCCTTGTATCCAATTTTGGGACCAAGTGTGGCCCCTCGAGTCCAAGAGTTTGCCAACTGTTTAAGTTATGCTTACATTAAATCTAGAATCTAGAATAAATTCTAGAACCCAAATCCAATGTTTGTGCAAAACTAAAAAAAAATCCACCTATCATGTCTGGAGAGAAGGAAAAAGTAAAAATCAATATTTCAATTACTAAAGTTTGGCTCGCAACTTGGTCCCGGTTTCTAATTTTGCTCCACTGTAAATTTAAGTTCAACATCCCTGCAGTATCTTAACATGTAGACAGCAATGGTTTACAGTGAGGGAGGAGAGCAGAGCAGACACACAGAGTAAACCAGTACAATTATGTGAAGCCACCGCAATCAGTAATTTCACTGTTCTGTGAAACAGGCGTGATGTTTCCCCATCTGCTGTAGAAACATCCAGCTGATTCAGCCGATTTCTCCACAAATGCTCCAGACCCGTAGTCATCTGGTGTTTGACTTGGCATGAACCAGATTGGGATTAAGCCCTTTGTTTTATGCAGTTGCTTTTGTTTTAGGGTATGAGGAATCTGTGGAAAGTTTGCTGCTATTCATTTAAAGTTTTATAAAGTTTGTTGTCTCACTTTCCACTTTGTTGTTCAAACAAGGGCTTTGGATACGTTTTGCTAATTTAGGGGTTTTTTTTCCAGTTTTTGATTTTGCTGAATAGTTCAAAAGAAAACCCCCTCCCCACAGACACTACCCTCCCACCAGACGTGGAATGGGTGGGGCATGGATTTACTTTTTGTGGCCATCTGGGTCTGGAACTAATTAAGAGAATATAGACATAGGCAAACAGGCAGTGTCAGTCCGGGTCACAGTGAGTGTACTGTAGCTCAGAACCTATTCTCTTGGTGAAAATAAGGGGAAAGCATAGAATGTAATAGAATAGATACAGAGATAGATAGATTTAATTTGAAATGTAATTACAGTGCATATAGCAGAGATAGTTCTGTGGCCCGTTGTACCACATACATGGTCAGTCATGCAGTGGTCAGTCCTGACCTAGACCGGGAGTATTGGTTGTAGATACCTATTTTGAAGCCCCCTGCGTATTTGTATTCTCTGCATCTTACTGTCTTTGTGGTACCATTGTGTATTCACACTAGTTAAATAAACAAATATACTATTCACTGCACAAACTGGTATTTACTGTTTACTCACCATTTGATTTACAACACTCTCTCTCAGTCTCCCTCTTTTCAGCATCCAACAATCTTAAGTGTTGGCCCTTTCTGTGTAGTGGAAAATAAATAACAACTCAGTAAATTACATTAATTTGCCCAAGGGAATGTACTTAATCCTCAATTGCACCTATTAAGCTACTGAATCACTAACACCAACTTGTGCAGATTTTCTTTGATTCCTGTCGACATGCTGCTACGTAGAACTTGTAGGAAAGTGTGTTTTTTTTTTAAACAAATGCATCAAATATTTGACTCTTTACATTCCAGGTCATGTCATTTTTTTATCCATTCATCGCTTTCCAAGGTAACGTTTTTTTTTGTCTGCAGAGCAATCCTCCTGACAGCCAAGAGAATAATTCACTTCCAAAGCTCAGGTCTAGACAGTGGGCTGAAGCCAACCTCACCATGCACACAAGTGGTTTCCTCTACTTCGCTTGATATATTTATGTCCTCAAGATGTTTTTACTCCTCCGTTGTCTTCTTCTCATCAGCAAAGTGGTTCAGTGCATATTTCTGCCAGGTCAACATGCTGCAGACCTGACAGCTGCATTTAACATTGGCTTCACTCTTGAAGTCACAGAAGTTTAGAGGATACTTGAGTCAAGTCTGATTTTTTTGTCCTTATGATACTTTTCTTTAAGAATCACACACTGATTACATTTCTTTAAATCTCAATATACAACATATGGTATATAGACCGGTTCTAGGTAACCATGGTGATTCTTACTTCAAAGCCTCAAAGGTCTATTACACCTTGCTTTCGTATGGCAGACTTGTTTGACGGTAGGTAATGATAAGCAGAGAAGTCGGAAAACCCAAACACGGAGATGTGACCTTGTCTCATTCATATCACGTTCATCTTTTGTCTGCAGGGGAAAGCAATTGGTGCTCTTGTCTACTTGAATATGCCGCATATGTTGTTCTATTAAAGCCGGACTTTGACAGCAGCTTAAATGCTGCTTTTTCCATTCTACTTTACGTAGTAGAAACACAAAATCCTTTAAAAAGAAATTCATTACGTATCAGTCACGACTTGTTGCAACTTCTTGTCCACTGCAATTCGTTATAGACGAGTCTAAGAGGATCTTCCTATGTTTCCGTCTATATCTTTCCCTTCCTTCCTGCTAGCTCTGTATATTTTTACCCAGGCAGGAAACTTAACTTTGCTGGATGCTCTTGGTCACTGCTTTGGTCATAAAGACAGTCCTGCCAGAGCCACGACTTCACTTTCCACTCCTCCCTCCTGGCTCCCTGAACAAGCCCTTTTCATAGGCTGCACCCATGAGTTGCTGTGCATACAGAGTGGGCAGTGTTGAGTCAGTGCTGCTTGTCTGACCCCAGAGAGCATTGGAAAACCATCAAGAAAGCTTTCTGTTGGAAGAGAGAAGGAGAGGCCGAAAGAAATGAATAGCAAGGAGGGGTCGGGGGGGGAGGTTTGTGGGGGGGGGG
>JAFBJS010007342.1:106916-138826 GCA_016785265.1 Paraplagusia blochii
ATGAAGGGGGAGGGGGCGGGGGGGGGGAGGTTTGTTCGAGAGTTGACTTTCAAAACTTTGGCTTTCAGACACTGTCTTTTTGGCTTTTCTGCCAACGTCGGGAACTGTATTTTCCATTTTAATTGTTTTCTGTAATCAATCTCGTTTTGTAATCAATCAATTTAATTTAAGTAGTCTGCTCACTGAACTGGATTAATTTTTTTGCATAAATAAAAAAGCAAGTAGATATAACTAATTCTTTGATGATCTTCATTAACCTATCAATGTGTAAAAGAAAGGACTGTATGAGTCACTGTTCTCATTAGATAGAAAATAACCATAATAATACTCTTATACACAGTAGGCACCAAACGTTGAGGAAAGAACTTACGGAATATCATCTTTCTTTAGCTTTTATAAATAAAAGTAGTCAAAGCACAGGATATCTACCTATGGAGGCTGTGGGGTTATAAAACACCAGTCGGTCACTGACTCAGTTATTTGGGTTTCTTAAAGTCAATGGACACTTTTGTTGTCATGTGACTCAGATGGCACATCAGGATAGCATTGTTAGGCAAAATCATTGACGTCTCAGAACCTCCCCCTCTATTGTGATTTTATTGAAGATTTTACACCTAAAAGTGGAGGTCTATGATGTCACCCACCTCCCCCCCAGAGTTCCATTACAGCAGAGTCAAGTGACCTCGGGCAACTCCAGCCCTCCAACAATCACCTGGTTGACAACCTGGGGCTGACTAAGACAGCGTCACTAATGACTGCCTTTGTGTTATGGTGATCAAGGGAGGTTGGTTCAAGTCTACATCACGACTTTTTGTCTTTACCAAAGAAAACAGGTCACTACAAAAGTATCTCCATCCTTACATCTAACTTAAACACTTGTGGTTTGGAGCCATGTAGGCAGAGGAAGCAGAAATGTCAATTTAAGCAATTCAGGTAAAAGAGTGCAGCTGTAGGCCTTGATTCCTCAGTGGTCCTGTTCCATACGATTTGTGTTTCTGCAAGTCGGCTACTCAGCACTACAAAAACATGTAGGTCCCATGATGTAGCTGATACGGTAACATTTGTAAAAACACGTTTCCTGTTTCATATTCCACTTCCTCTTGTATTAAAACTGTATGTCGGTATCGGAGCTGTTTGAGCCAGTGAATTATTCAGAGCAACTCCAGCAGCCAACAGGAGCAGAAAATAGATGTTGGCTCCAAAGTTCCCTGCATACCAATAAGTTAGAAGCTTTAAAAAGCCCTATTTGTAGACGATTCTTGTTATTGTTATGGCTGCGCTGTTCGTCTGTGACCGTGGGTGTTTGTGCCTGGAGATAAGAACAGGGGAAGCAGCATTTAAGATGCCACGTAGACGTAATGTGCTTTTTCAGAAGCATTTATTCATGACTTGGAAAGGCCAGCTTTTCACCTAGCTCCTTACCAACCTCAGCTTGCTTTCAGTGTTATTGATGATGCCGGTCCATGTGCATGTGGCACAATGCTAATTTGCTAACAATGTCTGAAAGACAACGTCCTAAATTGAACCTTAACTTTTAAAATGTTGCCTTCAATACTAAAAAAAAACACATTAGTATTCTTTTTAATTAAGTACTGGTATTGGTTATATAATATATAATGTATTATTGCCAGTATACTGGCAGGATTTGTAGTATTAGTGGTCTATGTGTTATAATATTTATATATAATATATGTATGTATATATATGTTGTTGGCCTTTGCAAAAAAAAGATCCACATTAAAAGGTTTGTCTCTAATTGCTATATGTCTTTATTACTTTTTCCAGGAAAGATCCTGTTTAGAAGGAGCCATATCCGAGATGTGGCGATGAAAAGGCTTAGGCCTATCAACGAGTACTGCAGGGTGAGTTCACTGTCCAACAATGTGGTTATGGCCATGCCAGTCCTACTATGATATTAAAAAAAGGTTCCCTTGTAAACTTAATTTAGTAAAATGTGAATGGCCACTGGCTTAAATTCTTAGAAAATGTCAAAATACAACCTTATTGCAAGGAATTCACATCTACAAACTACAAATTTTAATGTTTGAGGTGCAACTTATAATAAAGGATGAATCAAGCTAAAAAAAATGCGAGTCCAAGTAATGAAAAATTCTTACATATAACAATAGTTCTTGTTGTAATGACTGACCTCAATTCCTTTCCACTTTCTTGGTACTCCAGCTGTAAAACACCCACACACTCACTACCACAGGTGTGTTCTTGTCTACCAAAATAACACCATGTGGCTCTATGGCTATGACACTGATCCTCCTGCAGCAAACCCGCGTGCCAGCAGGCATTACTCCCTGCTCAGGTAAAGCTCCCCAGATGCTCTGTTCTGGACTCTGACCTGTGAGCAGAAGGACAAAACTGAAGTATAATTGTTCTCACGGGATGAGGATTTCATCAGAGCGCAATCTGTTGCTGAGGAGAGAAAGTATTATAGTGTGTAGTCCCAAATATTTCAGTTTCAACTGTTACTGTCCAGAGCTGGTCATTTCTAATATCTTTTCTAAACCAACCAATCATAGAAACCTGGGTCAAATATAAAAGACTAGTTTTATGCCAACATAAAAATAAGAAAATTAAGTTTGTGTATACAGTCATGGATATAAACATTAGACTACCCCGCTGTTTTTTTCAATTTCTTGTTTGGACAAATATAATGATAAATTAAATTATTAATTATTATTAATTTTCAGAGCTGATGAAGCTATTTTCCATGGTTTTATTGATAGTAAACACTTGTTTGTGTTTACTGTATTCTTCAGATAATGTAACCTTAGTGGTACTAAGTATTAAAATGAAATATTTATTTTTTCCATGAGAGTACTTGGTTTCTCTTACAATCAAATAATTGTTTTAATAGATTAGACAGCAAAAATCAGCCAACATCATATCATTTTTTTTCTTTTTACCAGTGTTGACACGTATCTGAAACATGTCATGGAAATGTTGCTGTTTTTGTTGTTGTATCTTGTGTTTTGGTGGTTACTCTCAGTATTCGTGCCAAAGGTGGAGCTTTCTGTTTTTGTTCCCGTCAGCACATCCACAGCTACACAACTATGTTTTTATTCAGTACTGCAGCCTCACCTTAAAGGGCCTCTGAACCAGCACCCAGGCCTCTGCGCTCCCCCTACTTCCCTCTCGTCTTCCCTCAAAGGGGATATTTTTTTACAAGTTATTTTTCTCTTAGTCAGAGCCTAATAATGCCTTCTTGTATTTACTCCTGTAGATTTTTTTCCTGTCTTTTGAAGGAACCCCTTGTATCTTAGAGCAGTTGTTGTTGAGTGAAAGAATGTTATTTTTCCTAGGCCTCACAGTGAAGGGGGTGGATTCATATGCATCATCTCCACTTTGGGACAGAAAGAATGTACAGCTGTGTGTAGAGAACATTTTGTTGATTGTTTTTTTAAGTCGTCTCAGATATACGTACTGAATATTGATGCACTTTAACAAGTCATCAGACCAGTCCAGATCCTCCCTTACACATCAACAGCACCTCTACCACCGATAATGTGCAAAGATATAAAGCCCTGCGACCTGACAAGTCAGCTCTGGCAGCAGATAATGGGCCTGAGAGTATGTGCTGAAACAGATCCTGACACTGAACCAGCACTCTGTGCATCTACCGCTGCTCGCGGTCAGGCGTACAAGGTAAAAACTTCAGAGTTGTTTTCGTGGGAATGCCGAGTCAGCAACTTGGGCCAGCGGCGGAGGTTTTACCCCTAAATCTGGGGAATTTCCCCTGGTTCTTAAGAGGTCTTGTTTTCTTTCATGTCAGGGAAAACATTTGGACATAGGAAGAGAGAGAGGGGAGGAAAAAAATATTGTTTGGGAATCATGTTTGCACAACCAGGATTAGGATTGCTGAGCTAAGCTTTGTGACACTTGAAGTAACTTGCGTTGTACAGCTTGATGGAAAACAACACTCCTGGAAGTTCACGAGGTAACAAAAGTAGGTCAGTCTGACCCTGGTCCATAACATTGAGGGAAAGACTGCATGAGCTCTCTGAACAAATAAACAGGTACAGAGGCTGTTTTTCAATGTGACGGCCCAAAGTTAAAGCTGAGATATGGATAAATATGGAAAAGAAAGCTTGGAAACTTTTGGACTCAACCAGTTTTTCTCAATTATTTTTTCTGTGCACACAATTATTTTCTTATTTCTGGGCCCTCGCAAGACTACGGAAATGCTTTAATGTGCCTCTGAAATACTATTGATAACCAGACCGTACATTTGATCTTGATCATTTGATCTATTAACTGTTTTGCTGCCACCTAGTGACTGGAGGCTTGATATTGTTCAAGCATAGGACTGGTACAGTGATTTCCAGCACCTCACCATGTATTGAAGTACTGATCTAGACAGAGAATCTTTTAACTGTTGGCTTCGTCTGGTGGTACTGGTTCTATCTTTCATTTTCAGTGCTTATCAATGCTTTCAATGTCTACCACCATCTAGTGGCATCAACAGTAATTACAGCTGGTACATAGTAAATCATAAAAACCGAAGTACTCGATAATTAAGGACATTTTTATGATTATAAACTGGAACCATGACTTTCATGGTTTGGAAACGTATATCTATCTGAAAATAATGTGATCTTGTGACAATTCCAGAAACCCTGCAGAATACACCCATTGACCACCACCCCACCATCATCGTGGCGTTATATGAATGTGATTTTTGCTTTCTAGAGAACTGACACACGCGCGCACACAATTACGTTAATGCTGCCTGCCGTAAAGGAGACTCATAAAGTCCATTTGCTGTAATGCACCCAGAGCCTCCCTTCTGTCTCGTCCCTGGAGAGAATTGTAATGAGCGGTCAGCCCACCGACTGACACAAGGAGAGAAATAAATCCAAGTACAGTGAAGCCAGCTTTCCAACCTCGGACCAGTGAGTTCTTCTGTACTGCAGGACTGCTTACTGGTGGCGGCTCCCCTAGAGGTCACCGTACAGACTGCTGGAGTTGAGTGCCTCAGAATTCAGTCTACTTTACTATGCATTAAACAAATACAGACATTAGCTTTATGCGTGCACGTCTACGTAAATCCCTATGTATCCTTGGTCTGTGGCAGCCGTCCAACATTTCCTTCAGACCTTAACTGTTGGCAGCGGCTCATACGTGCAGGAATGACAAGGCAGATGTGGACAAGGACACTTTGCTTGGGTCTTTTGCTTTCATTTCCTATCCATCAGCTTGATGTTACGTCACAAGGTGTCAGTGAGTGCAAAAAAAGGACAGTAGACATTGCTAACTCAAAGGACAGAAGTGAAACACTTAAGAGTATTAAAATCAGAGCTGGGGGCCAGCAGCTGAAGCTTGATGGATAGAGTTGGGCTTTCGCCTGCCAGAAACTGAAAAGAGCAGTGGCTTAGATCCCTGATCAGTGAGAAAGATGGTCAGTCACCACATGGTCATTGGCAGCTGTTAATCTGTGCTTTGTTTGAGGGGAGTTCCAGCTGAGGAACTGTAAAAGTGCTGCCCTTCAAGAGTTTTGGTTACAGGAGAGGCGGATTAAACAGGGGCCCCTAAAGTCTGCATGAAACAGAGCAAAAACTTTGTTTCTGCCCGGGAGGGAGAGAGAATGAAAGAGTGAGGCAGAGATAACAGATGGATGGAGAGAAAACAGAAAGTGTTTTATCTCATTCTCGTTGTCAGAGTCCATCTCTCTCCTTCAGGTGATCCAGCACAGAGGCAAAAGATAAAGGATTTGAAGGAACCTCGAAATTTACCGGAGAACTCAGATAAAAAGAAAACTCAAAACATGCCATACCTGTGCTGTGTGCGTTAGAGAGAAAGATTTTAATCTTCCTATGCCAAGAACCAAGGAAATATGCTGTGCCTTACCATCAATTACTTGTGGTTGGTTTATGCATATGTCCACTGCGGAGTACAAGGACAGCACAGAAACTGACTACTAAATACTAGTATTAGAAACAAAAATATAACTTAACTAAATCTTTATTTTTTGCTCTTATCAGATCACTACAAACCATGTTTCTAGATACTATTACTATTACAAAAAAATTCCAGAGGACACCACCAAGCAAATCACAAAACCAATATGTGTAAAATCACATTTTAATATCATCTTTAATTCACTTATGTAGGTTAAAACCTGTGCCCGTTTAGTTGAACATGTGTTTGATATACTCGCAGGAATGAAAGAAAGTCAGACACATAGATCTTCTTTAATGACTCAAATGATGCTCACTTATTATTATAGCCATCTGCTGCCACCTAGTGGAAAAGCAATATTTTTTCTGCATATGAAACACAACATTTAACCAAAATAAATGATTTATAAAATAATAAATAATTCGTTTTTCTCTGGCTTCAGGCTCTCATTCAACTTCCGGTCTACATCTCCCAGTGTGAGGAGGTCAGAGTATTTTTCGAGACCAGACCTGAGGACCTCAACCCTCCCAAAGAGTAAGTACAACACAAAACACCTCCAAAGATACAATGCAAAAAAAACCTGCTTCTTTAACAAAAACAGTTACGTGGACAATTTAATTGCAGAGTTTGCCCTTGGCTGCGTATCTTCAACAGAAGTTCAACAAAATTCTAAGCTCAGCTGCCTTGTAAACCAAGTGCTGACACTTACTTTATGCTAAGACATCAGGAAACATGTGCTGAGATCTAGAACTTCTCACCCAGGACCTTTTTTTTCTGCATGTGTTATTTTTAAATGGTAGCTACGACCCTGAGGGCAGAAAGTGTTATATGCGGCAGACAAACCACAATCCCTTTCTTGTACATCAGGTGGTTTTTGTACCAACAATTCTAAGCTGAGGCGTTAGTTTTAAACCCTTTGTCATCAGATGAGGTTATATGGACTCACCGTTAAAGAGTTGCTTCGAGTGGAAGAGGAAAATGAGTTCATCACTGCTGTTTGTCAATACTAAGCAGAAAAGGTGATACGTTTCCATGTAAAGAAATAAAGTTTAAGTAAGATTAATCCAAAGTTGGACGGAGGACAAATCTATAATTTCAAAAATACTTTAGTATGTTTTATGTCTGCTGCCACCTAGTGGCTTTGGCAGAAGTGACAGTCAACATGTTGCAAAGCATGAAACAGAAGGATTTCAACTGTCTTTATCATACCTTGCACTAGTGTTTGCCAGACCATATTTAAATGCCAAGAGTGCACTATCTGGCCCATGCGCCATAGTTTGACAAGACTGCAACAAAGGCTGACACTTTTTATACAGAGATGAGTCTCTTCTCAGTTTGAATAGTCAATACTTAATGAAAAACGTTGAACATCATCATCTTTATTTAGATGAAAATCTATTTACTTAATAGTTTGTTACTGTTTCTGGACAGATACATATCCCAATATATTGAAATACATATCTGTCCTTAAACAGTACATCAAGAGTGCAATGTACACTACACTAAAGCAAAAACTTAAATTTCTGTACCACCAGACACAGAGAAATCCCTGAAATTGTTATCGTCCAATCACAAAACAGGACCACACATCTTCTCTCCCTCCCCGTCTCTCTCTGCCTCGCTCTCATAAGACCTTGGTTCGTCTTTATTAAAATTGGATTACTTCTTTTCTGCTAGTGCAGCCTGCTGTTTGGCTGACTGACAACACGGGCTGCTTTGCAAACACATCGAGCAACAGAGAAGATTAATCTTAACCTATAAATCTCCCAACTCTGAGGGGAGACAGTAGTTTTCTTGTCTTGGGAAAAAAATGCAAAGTCGTAAGTAAATATAGCAGGGATAAGGAAGTAAAAGAGCTAGAAGCAGAGAAATCTGAGTGGAAGAGGAAAGGTGATAAAAAAGAGGAAGTTTACAATATGCATACTGTGAGTAAAAGAGTGTGAGGTTAGGGGAGAATATGGGGCACCAGAAATAAAAGACAGAAATTCATAGCAGTGTTGCATGATCACACCTCCCTACAAGTCACAGAGAAGATTGATATCAAGGGTGAAAAAGTCATCATTAATGTCAGCTGAGTATATGGACTGGTCATAAATGCACTGATAGATGTTGCAATTTGATATTTCTCATCCATAACATGAAAACCGCCGCTGTCTCCAGCAAATGTCTCTGCAGTGACAACTTCCTCTTCTATCATCTGTCATGTCACTGGCTGCCATATGGCCACGACAATGATTTCCTGATGTGGAATTTCTGTAGCTCCCCACATCTGAAGTTTCTACAAAGTGATGTGATGGAGTGACAAAAGGTGGTGCAGAGGACAGAAGGACAGATGGATGAATGTACGGAAGTAAAGATAGATAGATAGATAGATAGATAGATAGATAGATAGATAGATAGATAGATGGATAGATGGATAGATGGATAGATGGATAGACGGATCGGCGGATCGACGGATCAACAGATAGACAGATAGATAGATAGATAGATGCCTTCCTTTCCTTTAAAATAGTTCTACGTCCTTTTACAGAACCGCAACTCCAACTTTGAAAACCACACACAAGTTTTCACTGCTAAACTTCAGCAAACAACTTCAGCAAACAACTTCAGATTTCGGATTTCTTAACAGCAATTCTCTTAACTTAGTAAAGTACTATTTGCACAACATTTTGGGAAAAGCCCATTATTAATCCAGTCCCCCAGAGCCACAGGTTGAGGAATCAGAATATAATATTCAATCATGTTTGGGAGTCAGTCCTAGGGTGGTTCTTTGAGCTGTACACAAACATCATTCCCTCTATTGTAATTCCAAGCAGGCAGAGATTATTATCCCGTGTTAATGGATTTGCTTATGGTTAAAAGATAAATTGCGACCCCGAGACTCAGACAATTAAGAGCTGCGAACAAGGCTTTCATGTTGCTGAGAACATTTATGGAGTAATGTGAGGAAACGAGCTGAGAGGAAATGAGCAGAGGGATTTAAGAAACAGAGGCAGATTCAGTGAAGAGAGATGAGATGAAAAAAAGGAAAATGATAAAAGATTGGAGCGATGCTTAAAGAGCAGCGCAGACGAGGAGGACGGCGAGCATCAGCGGTCAGACCGTGCAGATTAATAAGATTCAATCATTAAGACGCCTTTTATTCTGATTGGCTAAGGTTACAAAACAACCCGGGAAGGACAGAGGGATGGACACAGACCATAAATGTTAAAGCTTTGAATGAATGCTGTGAGTTCATGTTCATATTTGGTTTGAAGAAATTAATGAAAATATGACAGTATACACTTTTAGTGTTGGTTTGTATCAGTTTGTGATCTCTGGGTTTGTGCTTACCTGCTGTTTTTAATGCCCTGATTTCCTTTTTATCACCAGGGAACCTGTTGGAAAGAAGAAAGCAGGTAAGATCATGTTTTTTCCCTGAGTTTTTGAATAAGAATTTGTGATGGTGATGATACACAATGACACATAAGATGTGTAGTAGATAATATGGCGTTATCTCCACCTAGCGGTCACCGAGGGTAAAGCAGGTAAGGAAAGAGTCCTTTTAACAAAAAGTGTTTGTTATAACAAGAGTCCACTGACGGTTCATTACAGTGTCTCACATTGATCCTTCATCATCATCATCATCATCATCTCCATCCTCTCTGTACTCATCTAATATCCTTGAGTTGCATCCATGTCATTTTTTCAGTTTTCTTCTCCGTTCATTTTCCTTTCCA
The DNA here is from genome assembly GCA_016785265.1 of Paraplagusia blochii. Taxonomy (NCBI): domain Eukaryota; kingdom Metazoa; phylum Chordata; class Actinopteri; order Pleuronectiformes; family Cynoglossidae; genus Paraplagusia; species Paraplagusia blochii. Next base: position 116,546 of record JAFBJS010007342.1, read on the forward strand.
TCAGGGTTGGTGGAGAGAGCGTCTACTTTCCTAAAGCGAGGTAGTAAATGCACTGTCATGGTTGGTCGTGCTGTGTGTCTCCCCCTGCAGGCTGCTAGCGGCCTGACCCCCCTTCTGCTCCCCTGGCTTGGTCAGGTGGGACATGGCTTTGGTTGAAGACCTGGGGGCTTGCATTGGTTTCACTAAGGTTTAATTAACTACTTTGGTGATGATTTTATTTATTTTGGCGTAGAATTGGATACGTTTACAGATATTATCATTTTATTAGGAAAATAATATTAGAATTAAATGTGTTTTTGCCAAAAACTTGATTTAGAATTGGCTCTTTTAGCTGCAATTTCTGGTGAAAGGTGCATTTGGGGTTTTTATGCCCTCTTGTGGTTAACGTTAACACCACTACAGCTGGTTTGGTTCTAACATTGGTGGTGGCTCTTGTTGGTGCTGGTCTCTATAATCACAATAGTGTCGGTGATTTATCTAATGAAAACCTCTTGTTTTTAACCTTTTCATCCCCGTCTTGAACGTCCTCTGTTCACTTTCTCTGTTTTCTCCACTCTGTGTCTTTAATCACATCCTTAACTCCACTGATTAATGTACAGTTGAATCTCTCTGCTGTTGAAAAGCCTTCTAGTTATCCACCTTATACATTTGTCTTCTTTTTTTATTCCCATTTTTACTAAAGTTTTTATTTTCTTCATTTATAAACAACTTTATTGAATCTTAATTCAAAAACATTACCAAGTTCTTTTGGTTTAAACCCCTGGAGGCTTTTCTACTGTAGGAGGAATTCAACTTTGTTTGTCTGAGAGTCAACATGGAAAAAAAAACAGAGGATTAAATTTGTATGGATTTCTCGATCCCAACAGGAGATTCCACCGCAGCCGACCCTTTGCTGCTCGACCAGTATGTGGCAGTAACTGACTATGAAAAACAGGAGAGCTCTGAGATCAGCCTGCACGTGGGTCAGGTGGTGGAGGTTATTGAGAAGAACGAGTCTGGTACGGTTCCACAGAGTCTTCACTTTTACAACCCTTCTCATTTTCATCACAAAGTTTTGATTAATGTTAAAGCCTGAAAAAGCGATTTACCAACAGACTAATAATCAATGAACAGGAAGTCACATGGAGCAAAACATGTCAATAATAACATTAATAAAAATATAGTTATAGAAATAATATAGTAGTAGTGTAATAGTAGTTGATATAGTAGTATTCATAATTTTGGTGACTGATACTTCAAAGGGATTAATAAAGTTCTATCAATAGTAATAACAGTAATAATTTATATTATTTTTATATAATTATTCTCATGATTTTGAAAGTGTTGATACAATTCTTTGTTTGATTCAATTCTTATAGTATAGTATTCTTTATTACATAATATTAGTAATAGTATTTATTATGATAATAATGATATGCTGATCAGTATTTTAAAGTAAAATAGTAAAAAAAATCATTGTGAATATTTGATTGCATTCCAATAGGATATTGTTTACCATAGCATATTGTAATTATTATTAGTATTATCATCATCAGTAGAACTAGTAGTATTCATAATTAAAGTACTTTTTAATCATTATTTTTAAGTGGTGATTAAAAAAAAACTTTAGATAGATTTTATTGTATTTTTATAGGTTAGTCTGTTTTATTATATATTACTATCATTATTATTGTCATTAGTAGTATTAGTAGTATTTATAATAATATCTAAAAATTTGAATTATATATTTTTTTAAAGTGTTAAAAACCTATGTAAAAAAACAATTGAATTCTAATAGTATAGTGTGTAAAAATAAAATATTAAACCCTAATGTTTATAATAATACACAATATCTTATTATTATACCATCAAATCTCTACATAGATTTAATCAACTTGATAAACATGAAAATCTAACAATTTGACTCAATCAAAGTCAACTGAAGTCATTTTCTATTGACAAAAAATGTCCAAAGACAGATGGACAGACAGACCATGAAGACACAATCATTGTCCTTGTCTTTAAACTACTATTACTACTCTAACCTCGTATTATTCCGTCACTCTTTACCTTCAGGCTGGTGGTTCGTCAGCTCGGAGGACGCCCAGGGCTGGGTCCCTGCCACCTGCCTGGAGGCCCAGGATGATCCTGACGACTTCAGTATTCCTGGAGAAGAAGGTAAATGAAGTTTTCTCACTATGTCCAAAAAAAAAAAAGAAATCTGTTCGACATGCAGTCCTCTTTTTTTTTTTGTTAGAATATAAAGTATAGACTTTTAACTGCGTAAGCATAATGAGGTAGATAACGTTTTCCGCTGCAGGACAGAATCAAGAAACTAATATAGAAATGAATGATATGAAAATTATGCTGCACAGCGTATGGTTGACTTCAAGGTCACACAGCCATTATGCAAATAACCAGACCATAATTTCAGTCTTGGAAAATCTCAAGATGTATGAGGTGTAAAAATAGTCGCATAGTCAGCTGCTGCTGCTGCTGCTGCTGCTGCTGCTGCTGCTGCTGCTGCGGCTCAGATCTTCCATTTAGTCACATCATCATCATCATCATCATTATTATGTTTTATTACGTGTTGCAAATGATGAAAAACCATTTAACTATATTGTTTAAAATGCCTAAATTCAGGATGAGCAGATCATCAGGATGACAAATGTAATGTTCACTTCCTATTCTGCCCCACAAACCGTGCTGGCATCAGTGCCTCGGAGATTCTGGTCACTGCCGCGGCACGTGGGTCGTCGCAGAACTTTAGGGGATCTGTTCAGCACAGGCTTTGGGCAAGGTGGAGCGCACGCCTCTCTTTCCCCCCCTTTGTCTCAATGAGCGTGTTGGTGCATGCATGTGTGTGTGTGTGTGTGTGTGAGGGCATGATGGCTTGCTGCACGTAACACCCGAGCATGAAGATTAAACCCTCGCACGCCAAGGTTGTTTTGTTGTTGTTGTTGTTTTGTGTTTTCATCTCTTAAAACAATTCTCTGTGTAATTTGGATCATTTCATCATAATCAACATTAATCAGTTCTTTAAGATAAATTAGTAGTTTTAAGGTAGAACTCAAATATTTCTGTTAAAATAACTTCAATTTCTGGTTGTGGTCATTTTTGGGGAGGATGTTTGTGTGTTTTGTCTGTTTTACATCTTCTCCCTCCACGTGATGCTCCTCAAGCCTTGCCTGATTTACCCGTGTTTTACTGATGACATTCCGAATCCAAGAGGGAGAGGGTTTTCACGGATGAGAATCAGCGTCTCGTTCTCTTCATGTTGCTGTTTCTCAGAGCTGACTTCATGTCAAACATCTAACTCTGTTTCTCTGTTTCTCCCCTCAACTCCAGAAGAGAAGTACTCAGTGATTTATCCTTACTCTGCCAGAGACCAGGATGAGATTGACCTGGAGAGGGGAATGATCGTGGAGGTGATCCAGAAGAATTTGGAGGGATGGTGGAAGATCAGGTGATTTAGCTCAGTGTCATCTAAAGCAGACGTCGGAAAATATTGACTACCTGCCCACAATGTGTACTAGAATAAGACATGGGACAGAAGCAGATAGGTGGAGGATTCGGATGGAGGATAATATAAATTAACATTATAATTTGTTTGGTGGTCCAGATTAAATCACCAAACGGGCCACATCCAGCCCTCACACCATAGTTTGTAGATGTGAGAACTAAAGGCAGATTTTTCTCCTCTCAGGTACCAGGGTCGTGAGGGTTGGGCTCCTGCCTCGTACTTGAAGAAGGCAGACATTCAGAGTCAGAAACAGTCAGCAGGGGCCGCCGCCTTCGCCAGCACCAACGACCTGGACGGTTTTTCCAAACAGCACCAGCAGAACAACGCAGCGAGGGAGAACCGAGAGAACAGCCAGAAGGAGAACAGACTCTCCTTTTTCTCTGACAACAAAAGCAGTGAGTAACTAGACTGAGGACTGAAGACGTTTACTCCATCAGGTGTTTGACGTCCTGCAGTTGGACAATATTACTGTGGTTTGTTTTGTTTGCAAAACCTGTGCCAGTTACTTAGTCAAAACCTTCTTTAAAAGAAGAAAAAAACACATTTCCTTTATATCTTTTTGTGTCCTGACTGTGTCCTGACTGTGTCCTGACTGTGTCCTGACTTCCCAAAGACACGGAGATGTTGTTCTACTCACTGTAGTCAGTCTTTTCCAAGGTCTGGTCCAGGTAACTAACCAGCTAACTCTGCTTACTTCTCCCACCTCACTTCTACTTCTGCCTCAACTGGTTGGCTTCGATATGCAACACTGCCATCTACCGGCCGTAATTGTTATTGTTTTTTAATAATAATAACACATTTTATTTTATACGTAAAAAGTATTTCAGCATCACTGCAGATAAACCTTCACAAAAAACACAGGAATTCATCTTTTCTAGTTTCTTTAAAATATTTTTACATATGACATTTTTTAGTGTAATACCTACAGGAGGCAGAGCTGGAGGTGGAGGAGTTGGTGGAGATTCTCTTTAGGAGAGACAAGGATGGACAGGATCAGGATTGAGGTGAACAGAGGGACAACACAGACAGGAAGGTTTTGAGAAAAAGCTAGAGAAGACAGATTGAGATGGTTTGGACATGTTCAGAGGAGGGACAGTGGAGACATTCGTAGAAGAGTGAGTCTAGAGTTGGAGTTACCAGGTAGGAGATAAAGAGGAGATTGATGGATGCAGGAAGTTGTAGGACATGGAGGTAGTTGGAGTCAGAGTAGAAGATACAGAAGACAGGGAAATTGTTGACTCGCTGTGGCAACATGAAAAAAGGGACAAGAACTTATTAATTTTTTTTGCTGTTTTTCAACATTTCTTCACTTTGTCTGGTTCCTCCACAGAAGTGGGATCACGTCACCGACCTCCACCTCGCAGAGATCTGACCATCGTAAGACCAAACATCTCTCTATGTTCTCCTAAGTTGTCATGAAGATCCACTGTGTCATCATGTTTTTTTTTTTTTTTCTCTCTCTCTCTCAACTCAGCCCCGTGGGACAAACCTACCAAAGCCACCTGTTCCTCCTCAGGTGGAGGAGGAGTTTTACACCATAGCAGATTTCCAGACCACGATACCTGATGGAATCAGTTTCCAGGCTGGCATTAAAGTTGAGGTAAATAAAACCAGTGAGGTTGGTGTGATTCAAGATAAAATACTAAAGAAATATTGTCTCGCATCCACTAGGTGATTGAGAAGAACGGCAGCGGGTGGTGGTACATCCAGATAGACGACAAGGAGGGCTGGGCACCGGCAACCTTCATTGACAAATACAAGAAGACCAGCAACGCCCTCAGACCTAATTTTCTCGCCCCGTTGCCCAATGAGATGGAGAAGCTGAAACTGGAGGACGGTGGGTCCGCTGGTCCAGATAACAGCTGGTCTAAGCCTCTGCCAGATGAGCCGCCCACAGAGTCCTGTACTCGCCCTAAACTGAGAGACTGGAAGTCTGGCGTCAACAAAGGGGGCGCTGCGTTCCCGGGGCCACTGCCTCCAGCCCCAGCTGCTCCACCAGCTGAAGAGAAACCAGCGTTACCACCAAGAAGGGAATCCATCAACAAGAGCTTTGAACTAGAGGTAGCAGAGAAGACCAGATCGCCTCTGCCTCCCAAGCCCCCGGCACCTGGTGTCATCGTGCCGCTGGTTTCGCCCAAACCAGTTCCGTTTAAGTCCGAAAAACCCCCGGAGCCGAAGAAGGACGACAAGAACAAACCTCTACACCTGCGTAATGAGATGGGTCTCGAATGTGGACACAAGATCTCAGCCAAGGAGGTGAAGAAGTTCAATCTGAAACCCGTTCCCAAACAGCCGCCCAAACCCAAACCAGAGGTGCAGGAGGAGAAACCGGAGCCACCCGGTCCGTCCGTGCTCACCAAGCCCAAACCCGTCATACGACCTAAACCCGTCCCAGCTGCCAAGCCCGATCCACCGGCCGAAGACAAACTGGACATCACCAACCTGAGGAGCAAACTGAGGCCCTCGAAACCCGCAGATCTCAGTTCAGCCTCCGCCGAAGCAAACCATCAGAACGGAACCTCAGCGGCGATGAATAATTCCCAGCCCAGTTCTACACCCAGTGTCCCAACTGCACCTTTCCAGGGTCTTAACAATGAACCAAAGTTCCCTCCCAAAAATGTAAACGGGCACAACGGTCAGGAAAACTCCTCCCCCCCGACAAAACGGGAACCTCCATCCCACAAGGAACCCCCTCAGAGACCTCCTTCAATGGTTCCGAGAAGACCACCTCCTCCCAAGAAGACCGACCCATCGAGTCCAACCGATCTCAAGGGACCACCCCAGCTCAACAGACCCCCTCCCCCGAAACCGAAGGGGTTCACTCCGCCTCCCGCGAACAAGGAGAAAGAGGAACCGAAGGCCAACAAAGTCCCGATCCCCCCGAAGCCCCAGGCAAAGGGCGAGAAACCTGGTCCACCCAAGGACAAGCTCCCACCGCTGGTGAAGGAGCCCAGTAGAGACGAGCTCTACCTGGCCGTGGCCGACTTCGAAGGCGACGACCAGACGTCCAGCTTCAAGCTGGGCACCGTGTTCGAGGTTCTGGAGAAGAACAGCAGCGGTTGGTGGTTCTGTAAGAACGTAGGGGAGGAGGTGGAGGGCTGGATCCCCTCCAACTTCCTGAGTAAGAAACCGTAGTGCGGACACACTAGCGTCGCGACCATCAACCATATAAATAATAGTAAATAACTCTGTAGCGTCTTAGTTTTTCTTTTTTATTTATAGGTACCTTTTTTTTTTATCAATTGACACATTTGTTATGTTTACTTTTTTTTTTATCAGGATGTTGAACCAGCAATAACACAGGTTCCCAGGGGCCTGTGACGTTTACTTGTCCTCGTTTTTTTTTTATATATACTTTAATAATTTGGGTTGAAGTGCCACGTGTTAGTCGTCTTCTCCGCCAGTCCTGCCACTACAACAGCCGTATCTCTGCCTTCTGTGTTTTTGTGCCTCTATATTATAATACGCCACGTGCTCTAGTGCTTCACACACCAAACATCACGATAGATGTTCTTCTTACAACTTACTTTATTGATTACACCTGAAAAAAATGATCATAAATCAAAGTGAAACCCCAAAAAAATTATCTTAGCAATGAGTTAAATTTCAATGATGACGACAAAGGCAGAAACTGCTGCTGAATGTGTGCAGCCTGTTGTCCTGTAGCCTGCACCTGAATCTGGACATAGACATTTTTTAGAGTTCTTTTCCAAAGATTTAAAAAATCTGGTTAAATCCAGTTTCAGACGATTTTAAGAAAAAAAAATGATCTCAAAAGTTTTTGATGAGAAAAAAAAAATGGGATAACTCCGTCTTTGGTCTATTCAAGTATCACATGATCAGAAAATAGGTTTGTTTCCCATCGTAAGAACAGCAAAGACTTGACGCCTGGATCTTACGAGTGATGGACAAGTTCGGGAAAAAAAAAAAAAATTGCGCAAAGAAACAAAGATACTGTAGCACATGCCAAGCGAACGCGCAGTCTGTTCTAATAGTTTGTGACGATCTTCGCTTCTTCTTCCAGTCGACGTTGCAGTGACCTGTAACTGGAGGCACTTTCTCTCTCAGTCAATGTCGGGCGTTTAACCGTTTGCACTCGCTTTAGTGAAGAGATGAATGAAATCACACTGACTGAAGTATTATTCCTGAGAACTCAGCAGTACAAAGGTAGGATTTAGTTGCTTTGTGTTGTTTCACATTCCCCGACCTGATGAGCATCTGTACCTGGAGGATCTGTAGTTGATTGTGCAATGATTGACAGTATTGTTAAATGTACAGTTTGGACATTTTTTGGTGCTTTAATAACAGCAAAGTATGATCATAAAAAATCTAAGTTTTACATTAGTGCTTGACTGGTTTCAAGCACGGGCAAAATTATTTTTTATTGTACAGCAATGATGATCATCTTTGAACTGTCAGTGCTTTTTATTATTGCTCCACCTGCGAGGCTTCAATGAGGAGACACATCAGGATCAACGAAACGTCGGTTCACCGTAGAGCAGGGGTCTCAAACTCACGGCTCGCGGGCCATCTGCGGACTGTGAAACGACATTTTGCGGCCCCCACATAGACGTGAAAATTGGATTTATAATAATATTTTATAGATTTGTTCTACACATTATATGGTAAATCGTATAGTTCTCAAAACCCTGATCCACTGCCTCCTTCTGGTAAAGTGTTGTATTACACAGAATCTATGGGAAACCGATGTTTTCTGTCGTATTGACAGCTGACGCGGCCCTTTGGTGAAACGACAGTGTGGGTGGAGTTTGAGACCCCTGCCCTGGTTGATGTTAGTCACAGATTGGACAGGGTCATGTGATGCCATTGTTTTGGACACAACCAGACAAGGCTACAAGCTGTTCTACTTGTATTCGCTTTAAACGTAGCCTGTTTGCAATTGTTTTTTTAAACAGCAATCACATCGTTAACTAATAAAATACCAGGAATACAGAGCAGTCAGTACAAAAATGAGTCCGTGAACCAAGGGTTTGTGTCTTGTTAACGTGTTTACATCATATGTTGTATTTTCCCTTCACTGAGTCTCCTTGTAAGCGAGTCAATAAAAGTTTCTGATTTTTCATGTCGGTCGTAACTGTGTCTGAGTTAAGCTCTGGATTCTTAAACCACAGCTCGGGGGCCACAAGTGGCACGTTTGGCCTTTAAATATTGCCCCTAATAGTTGCCACAGTGAGTCAACAATTTCCATCTCACCCTGTCCTCGACCGATCGAGCATGAAAATCATTTTTTGTTTTCTCACATCTTTGATTTTCTGATTGAAGTTTTACATTGGATGCCCTTCCTGACACAACCCTCATCATTTATCCGGGCTTGGGACTGGCACAAAAGACATTGTCTTGCGCTCCCTAGTGGTTGGTTTCAAATTTTATTATTGAGTTACATCATCATTATTATCCTTGCAATGCCTGAATTTCCCCAAAAGATGGTGAAGAAAATGCTGAAAACCAAGTGTGCATTTGGTTAGGTAAGCTGGTTTTAGACTTTTCTGCACCATCTATTGGGGAAATGCAGGTATTACAAGCGAAAAGCAGAAGTAATATGATTAAAAAAATTTAAATGGCCGGATTTAACAGCTAATTGGGCTTCATCCAGCCCCTGGGCCACAGTTTTCTTTATGCATTTTACATGTAATAACAATATTATTTCATCAATATTAATATTTGACGACCCACTGTGGATGCTACTGCCATAGAAACAATGAGTCCTTTAGAAAATCTGCATTTATTTATGAAGTTATTTACAAAACTTGTTCTTTCTGATACAGTGTCACGTACATCGCCCGTGTTTTTAAGCTCTTTCTATAAACTGAGGCAGAATAGAAATCCTCGACGGAGCCTTTCAACTACACAGAAAAGATTCCTCACAACTTCAGAGACTGTACCTACAACTGATCCTTTAGGACACTACTGAGAACCAAGGCAAGTTGGACGACAAAATATATGATGAACGTATAAAATGATAAAAATACGAGGATGTATCTTTCTGAAAAGTCACATCTTTAACAGCCTCCCTCTCAGTGCAACGAAGGCAAACAAAAAGAAAATAAAAAAAATAAACTTACACCTAATATTGCACGTTGGTTAGCAGGCAGTGTTCCCACTGAGTAATTACACACGTAATACCTTTTTCATATTCATAATCAACTCCCCTTCAAGCATCCTTCATAAACACGACAGTTTCACACACTTTGGCTTCGTCTCATCTCATCCAGTGTGACTGATTTTACAGTGAGAAAAACAAAAAACACTAAAGTGAATTTTAGTTTTTTTTTGGTAATTTAAAAAATAAATGCTTTATAATCATTAAAAGAAACAAAGAATTAATTAAAATATTTTGAATATATATATATAAGAAAAAGTCCCACCCACCCAAAACATTCGAATGAGCTCACAGACATTGGACAAAACAAAAACGAACAAAAAAGAATCCTTCAAATTATTATTGCGTTTCTTAAAAGACAAAGACGTTTAAATTAGCTTTTACAGTGATGAGGCCGGAACAGGTTTCACACATATCAGTAAAATAAATACAGACAAATATTGGCAACTATGTCACAAAGATCCATCTAAAATAAAGGACGAACACGATACGACGAAGGGAAGATCTGGTTCTGGCTGCTCTACGATTGGTCACATTTGGAAGACGGCACCGACTGGTCAGGTAGACAAAGTGCTTTGTTACAAACTCAAGAAGGACACGTGTGATTTGGACTGATGGTTCAAAAAAACAAAGGGTGAAGGTAAGAAGAAAAAAAAAGGAAAAATCAAGTGATTTGGAGCCAACAGAAAAAAAAAACTCAAAGACGATCCAGAAGAACAAACTGCAGTTACTGGTTCTGTACAGTTCTAACCAGGTGTGGGCTCAACCTCTGACTCGTGGGCCCCTCAGATAACAAATATATGTAATTCATAAAGGCTAAAATGTCTTAACCCTTTTGTAAGCCAACTACTGGAGAAATGAGGCTATTGCAGAGAAAGCATAAAAACAATAAAATAACTTAAATTAAGTTTGGCGGACCAGATTAAGAAGCTAAACAGGGCGCATCTGGCCCCCGGGCCTTAGTTTGCCCACCCCTGGTTTAAACTGAAGCAGCAGACTATTGTGAATCCTGTGGAAAAGTGTAAATAATGAGTCGGTGGACGTTCAGAAAGTGTCTTCCTTGTGTCTTATGTGTTGGAACAGTCCTGGTAAGGCACAAACTTGGACAGTTTGGTTGGAGAGCTGGGATTGGGACAATCAGAAGTCTCGCTCATTCTGAAGAAAGCCTCCTGCTCTCTCTTCTTCAGGGTTAGGTCTGCTTCCAGGGCCTGGACAGGGTGGAGACAGAAGGACGTCCATGGTTAAAACAGGTGGAGGGGATATGATGAATGGGGAGGTAATGAGGTCAGAGGACACGAACCTTCTTTCTGGGTTTCAACTGTTCCCTCCAGTCCTTCATCAGCTGGTTGTGTTGCTCATCCAGAAGCTTCAGCCTCTGGGTCTCGTTCTCAACCAGCAGGTGGCACTTTTCATTCTGGACAAAGGAAACGCTTTTGAGTTAGAAACTACAAACCAGTCACCGTGTTTCTAAAGGGTGAGTTCAGTTCGGCCCATAGCTGTACACCTTATACACACATACTGTATATATTTATATACATATATATGTACATACATACATATATACACATACATATATGTATATACACACACATACACACATATATACACACACATACTAGTGGTGTGCAAATTAATCGTTTTGGATCGAACTGGATCGATCGTTTAATATTTTTATGAATCGTTCCTGAATCGGATCGAAGCCTGTGAATCAAGATATAAATTGAATCGTTATGTGAGTGAATCGTCACACCCTCAATACATACATACATATTTAAATACATAAATGTGTTTGTGTATATATATATAAATATATTTATATTTATATATATATACACACGTATATATATATATTTATATATATATATATACACATATGTATATATACATACACATTTATATATATACATATATACACATTTACATATATTTTTATATATGTGTGTATATATGTCATTTGTATATACATATCAATTTTTTTTATTATTATCTTAACTTTGTGTTTGTGACTCAGTTACATGAGACATGAGTTCAACTTTTCCATGTTTTTCCCAGCATCCCTCCATATCAATATTATTTGTTATTTATCTTTTTCACTAACAAAACATTATTTTAATTTATTATTTACGCTTAATTGTGAATAATTAAGTTTGTTTTTTTTTCTTAAAGACGCTAACAAACTCCATTCCAGTCCAGTCCAGTAGCAGGCAGCAGAGAGTCCCAGACAGCTCACCTGTAGCTGCTTCAGCTCCCGGATGTTGCTCTCACACTGACCAGTCATCTCCCTCATCTGGTTCTCGTGCTTCTGCTGCTGATGCAGCCGCTCTGCCTTCTGACGTTTCTCTTCCTGCTGACCAAACTGGGAGGACAAACAAGAGGCCAGTGAGTCACTGCTGAAGGACGGAAAAGGACATCGAACTTCTCATCATTGTGACATCGTGATCCACACCACTGCACACAACAAACCACCAAGGTGAACAGTGGGCAGCTGTGAGAGCCTGAGGGACAGTGTGTGGGGACAGTGCCATGCTCAGTGGACCTCAGTGGTAACGTGGCAGAAGATGGACTCGAACCATAAACCCTCTTGACTCGAGTCTGCTTCTTTAACCACTAATCCACCATTGATGATGAAATTGAGAAGAAACCCAATAATTTAATTTATACTTTTGTTTAGAGTTTTGACTGAGTGTCTTTAGCTTCAAATAATGAGACCTTTTGCTGTCAGATGCTGAGATTCTCTTTAGAAGAGACAAGGATGGACAGGAAGGACAGGATCAGGAATGAGGTGATTAGAGGGACAACACAGACAGGAAGGTTTGGAGAAAAAGCTAGAGAAGACAGATTGAGATGGTTTGGAGGATTGAGATGGTTTGGACATGTGCAGAGGAGGGACAGTGGATATACTGGTAGAAGAATGATCCTAGAGATGGAGCTACCAGGTAGGAGACAAAGAGGAGGTTGATGTGAGGGAGTGAGGACATGGAGGGAGTTGGAGTTAAAGCAGAAGATACAAAGGACAGAGGGAGATGGACATTGTTGACTCCCTGTGGCAAGGAGGAGGAGGAGATGTTCCTTCCTAAGTTGAAGTTTCTGCACAGTCCATTCAGGGACATTTTTCACCTGTTTGACCCTCTCCCGGTCTTCGGAGGCGCTGCCCGATCCGTTGATACGGAGGCTCTTCTTGAACATGGCCATGCGGGTCTTGGCTTCTCCTCTCTGGATCTTGGGCAGACGGTGTTTCTCCTGCTGCTGTCGTCCCTTCAGGATCTCAATCATCCTCTGATTGTAGCACTGCATGTGTTCTTGCTCCTGCGAGGGAGACGTTGAGGACGGACAGTGTGAGTGACCTTGGGGTTTAAGGCGGTGACTAAACTGCGCTGCAGGTTTTTCGCCGTTGATTTACCTTCTCGTGCTTCTTCAGGAGCTGGTGCCTTTGGAGGAAGTACCGATCCTTCAGCTGCTGCTTCAGGAGCTGGTGTCTCTCGTAGTGATATTTCTCCTCCATGTCCCACAGCGTTGCTTCTCGTTCTATACCAAAAGAAAAGGAAAAAGGACATATCAGGAATACGGTTCTGCCTCGGTTGCCCTTGTCCTCCCCCTGAGAGGCGTCTCTCGTACGTCGTATGAGGTGCTGCTTCTTTTGGAGACATTCTCTCTCCTTCTCCGCAATCTCCCTCTTGTTGTTGCTGATGATTTTCTTCAGCGTACTGTCCAGGTAGTCCTTCTGTGCTGCAAAAAACTTCTCCTCCTTAAAGACACAAGAAAAAAAAAAAGAAGAATCTCATGAATTGTCAACAGCAACATAACAGGTCGTTCACTGAAGAATATATTTCCACTCAGTACCTCACTGATCTTCATTTCCTGGTAGGAACTCATCCTCTGCTTCAAGGCGTCTTTCCGCTGATTCCTGGGCAGTTTGTCCACAGACTGTTTCACCTGAGAAGAATCAGAATTGATTATGAAAATAAAGGTTCGCGATATATGACACCGAAAAGTACAATTTTGCCAGTCTTCAACATCTCGTTGCACTTTTTCTATTATTTAAGACAGTGTTGCCCAAACCTTTTTTGCGCCAAAGATAAAATTTCTCGCGTTCGGAAATATTTTCCTACCTATAAAATCTTCCTACCCGAATTAACTATGGACACAACAAGGATTTCTCCAGTGCACACAGCCTATAATTTTCTGCTACCAGAAACACCGGATACAAGGTTAGAATCTTGTATCAATGACTCTGCGTCATTTTGAGTTTATTGTTGTTGTCTTGAGAAAATATTTCCTAATCAAATATAGTTGCATTATTGATGATGGAATCCTAGCCATTCTATTGGTCAGTTCTTTGGTTGATATGGGTATGGATCAAGTGAAAGTAATAAGACAGATGGGGCCAAAAGGAAACATTAGTTCTATGCGACCCGGCACCATTTCATCCACGGACTGGTACCGGCACCCGACCCAGTGGTTGGAGACCAGTGATTTAATAGATATATTAAATATCTCAGTACCTCTTTTTTCTTGTGCTTCATCTGATCCTGGAACCGGTGCTGGTCTCGTTCCTGCTCAAATCTGATGCGCTTGGTCTCGTCCTTGAGTCTGACGCTGTGGTCTGCCTCCATCTTCTCGATGGTCTGCTTCTGGTGCTTCTCCAGGTTCTCCAGCTCCGTGTCAAAGTGCTTCTTCTTGGCCTGAAAAACACCAGGAGGAGGAACATGAAGCCCCTTGGCGACTAAGTCTGAAGGATTATGACTCGTGCCGTGGTGAAGACTTACGTTCATCTCTTGGTCAAACCGTCGCTGCATCTGATCTTTCTGTGTCTCCAGTTTATCGTTGAGGACGACCTGCGCTCGATGCTCTTCCTTCTGCAGAAAGCGAAGCTCCCGCAGCTCCTGACGCCTGGAAACGCAGCCGTATGATTGACATTAATTTTTCTATCCAGTCTAAAGCTTTTTTTTTTTTTTTAGAATCATTTTGCACACTCCCTTCAAACTGCTTAGATGCAGTGTAAGGGTTTAACCACTAGATGGCAGAAATAACGCATTGGAGAACACAACAGATCACATGTTTCTCTTGGTTTCACCAACTTTTCAGACATATTCATGTGTAATTTTTATCTTTTTTTTTTTCTAAACCAACAAATCTTCAGGACTTTGACCCAAAACAGCAGCTTTCCTTAAATGGCCGGCTGGTCATGTGACCCACAAAGAACCTCCTACAGGTCACTGGGAGAACTGAAGTCAGAGCAAAGGAATGAACGGGGCCCTGGGATTATGGCCCTCATCGACACAGAATGAAAACATTTGTTTTTCCCAGAGAGAGAGAGAAACCCGTAAGATATGAAACCTTCCAGACAGGTCGCCGCTTCTTCTTACCTCAGGAATCTCATCTCCTCATCTTTCTTCTCATCTTCTCCGATGATCTTGGAGGTGGTCACGCTCACCTCCACGCCGTCGATCATGTATCTCCTGGTTCTCTTCAGAGTCTTGCGTGAGAAGTCCTGAGAGGTGTGAGCAGACGGCAAGTTTAAAGTCGTGAGTGGGGAAATTTCAAAATTTCAAAGTGACAGACAGACAGATTGATTGATAGATAGACAGACAGACAGAAAGACGGACAGATAGACAGGTGGATAGATAAGCATCCATCAGTGCAAACAAAAATTCTCAAAGGAATTCTCAGCTCCCAAACTAAATAAACTCTTCAGGGTTAAAACTTTACTATTGAACAAATACACCCACTAGGGGGCAGTAGGAGCTACAATGTGGTTTGTGATGTACAGCGCCACATCAGCAGGTGCTTTAGACATCAAACCCTACCAGACTAGAAGAAATGGAACAAAGTTTCTCTTCAACATTGAACTGACTGAAAGAGGACAAATATTTATTATAAACATAAACTGTGAAACTAAATGGACCAAAGACTAAAACCTGAATTTGACGTCATCAGAACCAAAGACAGCACTGGTACCAACCATAAAGATCACAGACATAATCAAATGTTCTGCCATGTGATTCCTACTGTCAGACTGTTTGGTTTGGCCCGGGCAGAGGAAGTTCTGTCTGACCTAGGATTAATTCCTGTCAATCTGGTTCTTCTGCTACAGAGCGACCTGATTGTCTGTCATTCCAAGAGGAGGATTTTTTTTTTTCTCAACAACATGTTGACAAAACATGTTGAAAGATTTGCTACACGCCAATAACTGTTGTATTATAAATAAACACCACCCAGAAAGGTGGAGTGTGGCTGCAACCCCACTGTTGGCCAGCAAGGGTCGAGTCAAGGGTCCGTAAAAATACTGTGTATAAAAATACATATAAATACTTATATATATTTACAAATATACTTATAAACACATGTATACAAAAGTGCATGTACACATACAGTATATACATATATCTATATAGATATATTACTGTTTATGCCCATATAATTCACAGTATAATTAACATGTATGTATATATGGATATACACATATATACATATAAAATAAATATAGTATGACATGAACATTATATTGCAAAAAATACATATATGTACACAAATAAATGTATATACATATATACATATATCACTGTTTACACACATATGACAGGCATGTATGTATTTATGTATATGCACATATATACATATAAATGTATATATGATGCGTATGACATATTATGAAGTGAAAATTATACTGTGATACACATGGGTCAACATGAAGTTTTTTTACTTTTTGCACATATATAAATATGATTAATTTTATATTTTATATATTTATCAGTCATATATGTACATACTGTACATATATAAAATCAATCAAAGAGAAGACAAGCAAAGCAAAAGGTAGTGAAAAAGTTAGTTGGAGAGAACTACTGTCCACACATGGAGACACCACAGCTGTGCAAACAGACTGGTCCCCTGTCTGATGTCCGTCTGACGCTACTGTAACAAAAAGGACAAAGACCGAATCCAAAATGTTCTACTGTCTCTAAATTCACCTCATGCTGCAACTGTCCTATTAATGTCCAACCACATCTGTTAACTCATCCGTCAGACTCGTCCTGTTCACCCACCCATTATTTCACCAACCCAAAGCAAACAGCGAGGCCCTTCAGTCGCACCCGCCCACAGGAACACACACTGACGCTACACAAAACAGCAAACACCAAAGTGCCTGCATGTTCCGCACCACTAAGCCCAACACACAGACGGACCCATTCACTGTCAGGGCTGCTGGCAGATGTGCCTGCTGAATAATCTGTTCTGGAAAGCGTACCACGGCCAGATACCACAAGGCCGGGCGCTGTCAACGGGATCTCCATCGCAGTCGGCCTACGAGCATCCAGAAGCGACCCAGAGAGAATGAGCTGCACAGAAACGTCCATTCATCCTGGTGAATACCAAACTGTGTCCGCACAAAGAACGCCGTTGGTGCCGATGAGCGGAAAGTGTTGCATCGTTTACTACGGACGAGCTCATTACAGGACGTAATGGTAAAGTTCTGTCATTCGTCCCTAATGTTCTAAGTTCTCCCGTTTCCAAAACAACAACTAAAAAACTAAGGACGGTGAAAGAACTAAAGTGCAAACAAATTACTGACACATTTCAATGTAGCAACTAACAGGAGACAGACCTCGCTCTGTTGCAGATGTTGAACTCCCACACCCCGAAACACAACACAATGAAGTTTCAGTTCCTCTGTGGTGCTACCAAGAACTTTTTCCAAGGAGGGGTTTTCATACGGAAGCAGTGAATTGCTCTCACCGCTTCTTTTACTTTCATTAAAATGTTGACACCACCACGCCGCAAAATCTTTCGTGACGTAACCTCCCGACCAACTAGTTAACGGATCTGGCTTGTAAAAGATTCCCTCACCTGGAAACTTGATTTGTTTCCCAGAAAATGCACAAAGTATTCTTCCCTAAGGGATGGTCAAATAAGTCAAGGTGTTTGAAGGACATCTCCAGAAATGTTATGACAAAAAATAAATCTTAACTCACAAACTACAACTACTATGAGCTGCTGGTTTAGCCAGGGTTTTTGCACCACCTGCTGGGCGTTTTAAGGATTTAGGAAAAAAAAGAAAAGAGAAAATACAGACAGCAGGCAGTGTCCGTGCACAAACATATAGAAGGAATTCACACTCACCCTGGAAGAAATCACGAGGTTCCCCTTGTGGATGGACATGTCCATGCTCTCAGACAACATGGAGCCCGAGTAAGAGTACCGTTTGTTTAGAATTCCTCCGTTGATATACGGCGAGACAGTTTCACCGTTTCCTCCGACTGGTGTCTCACCGTTCATGTCTTTGGTAAGCCTTCCGTTAGACTGAGGACTGGACGCGGGGACAGACTTGGGAGTTGACATGGGGACGGGGGCAGGTGAAGGAAAGACAGTTTTTCCCGGACTTGGCACCATTGAGTTTTCATTTGACGTGACGTTGTTTTCTTGGCTGGTCTCCTGGATGTTGGGCTTCTCGAGATCCGACGAGTCGATGATGATGTCAACCTGCTCTTCAGATGCCGTTACGAGGGCAGAAGATGGAAGTTGCTCCGTCTCTGGAGTCTCAATGACAACCTAGAACAGAGTTAGTCGACCAGTCAGGAGGTTAATTTTTATTTTTTCTGCAAATTAATCCATTTATCTACGTATCAATCAATCTATCCAGGTACCTATCGATCCATACAAGTCATTTTTGTCAATGTCCAAAACACAGAGCAACATTCACACCTTCTCCTCCGATGTCGGAGTATTCTTCCCATCCTCAATGCCTGAGTCGGAGCAAGACGTTTTCGTCGAGGTTTCACTCTCAGATTTTTCGGACTCCAGAAGGACCTCGTCCTCGTGTTTGTCGCCCAAATCCTCTGGATGCTTTGGGGGCAGATTTTGACGGGGCAGAGGAATGGGTGCCACCATGACGCCACCTGGCTGCTCCTCTGTGGGAGAATCTGGGACACCTTCCTCCCTGGTGATAGGAAGTGGGGTTGTTGGGGCCAGCGTGGTGGGGCTGGGCGTTTCAAGGGACTGGTCTCCTTCCAAACTGGTTTGGCTGGTCTGGCATGGCTCCTTACCCGAAGACTGCGGGTTGAAAGGTTGCACAAGAGACAAGTTACAAGTGTGACACGTTCTTCTAAATGTTAATGTCTTCAACCTTTAGCTTTGACTGCAGTGTTAATGGACGAGGTGTTTTAAAGAGTTTCATCTACTCAGTGTGAGTGTGTTCTTTTATCTGAAATACCAATGTTCCAAGTCAATCCTGATGTCAATCAAGAACGTCGCTAACAAAGAGCCACTAAAATGGCTGTACATTCTAAAGGCAACGATCTCAAACATGCGGCCCGTGGACCATTTACGGCCCATGGAATAATATCTTGTGGCCGCCACCTTGATATGAAAATTTAATGATAGTCTAGTGTTACTGCAAGATGTACTGTACTACAATATAACAATCTGTTCTTAATCAATAAATATATGGTAAGATTTTTAGATTTTATAGATTTTCTCCACACACTTATTTGTTTATTGTTGTCTCTACTTATCTATGGAAAACTTAATAGAACGCCAATTTTTTTTCCACTTACAATAAATATTGCTAGCTTATGAACTAACACTGTTAGCGTAGTGTCCCTGAATTGATTTGAGAATGAGACCCTCTGGTTTAAGGCAATCACACCACATTTTAACAAACAATGGACATTTAGATGAAACACTCTTTTCATCGCGCCACCGAACAATGCGTCCCCTAAAATGACATATTCCACCAGAGCTGCAGCTGCTTTTGTTGTCCATGTCTCCATCTGACAACAATGTCAAATACAGCACTTATATTTAAACACATGGTGCGTCTGGGTCGAATGCCAGGGTTCCGGTTTCTGTTCCTTTGTTTGTGCTGAAACTGAACATTCATGCCGCGGTCACTTTCTAATTTTATGCCCCGGCGAAGGTTTATGAATGACTTCGGCACAGGAGACTCATCGTTTTTTAAAAACAGGAAATTCTTGTGATGAATAATAACGCTCCTGGAATTACAAGTGAAATGTGCCGGTCTCAGGTGTGAGGATAAGAAGAAAAGTGGTTATAAGTGAAAAATAAGTGAGAAAATGTAATTTATATGATAAATAAATAAATATTAGCC
The DNA here is from genome assembly GCA_016785265.1 of Paraplagusia blochii. Taxonomy (NCBI): domain Eukaryota; kingdom Metazoa; phylum Chordata; class Actinopteri; order Pleuronectiformes; family Cynoglossidae; genus Paraplagusia; species Paraplagusia blochii. The sequence continues at coordinate 136,277 of JAFBJS010007342.1, forward strand.
CTGGCCAAGTCTAGAATGAGGAGAAATCACTTGATGTTATTGACCTGGCAACAAATAATAATAATAAAAAAAAAAAAACACAGGATAAAAAGTCTTTTCAATACCACAGTGAGCTCCATGGCGTCGTCCTCCTCGCCTTCCTCTCTATTGTCCTCTATTTCCTCCATGACTTCAGCCTTGGCCTCGGCCACCAGCTCCCGCAGGGGACGGTTGGACGTCACGGATCTGACAAACGAATGCTGCAGGACAGAAGACCACAGAAAGAACAAAGGTGATGATGTTACTTATCGTTACATACTTACAGTTGGACTGATAATTTATCATTGGATAAGAGATTTAGCACAGAAGAACCTCGGGTTTTCAACGAAAATGACTAACACACAGCAGAGAATGTGTCTGTTTTTGTTGAATGAATGAAAAGGACAATAAAAAAAAGTCACAAAACAATGTCTGTATTACAACACAACTAGACCACAGCATGCAAATCTAATGTAAAGTAACTTTAAGTACCAAAAATAACAACATTTTTGAGGAAACCAAAGGCTGAGTCACGACAATGTTTTATTCTTAGGAACGATGAGAGAAAAAAAAAATGAAAGGAGAAAGACTTAATATACTTCCTGGACAAATCACACGTCAATTCCTAAGCAGTGGCGTCTTTCCAGTCCACGTTTACGTGGCAGTAAAGGATCTGAAAAGGCCTGAAGAGGACGGACGTACACTTTACCAAGAGAGTAAACGAGGCAATAATAAGGGAAGAGCAAAAAGGGGGAAAAAGCCAATAAAAAAGTAAAGTAGCTACAGGAATAAATGACTTTCCATCTATTATTGAGATGCACTGCACTGCTGTGAAAGTTCATTTGGAACAGCTGACCGAGGGGGAAAGGCCACAAGTACTGTTGTGGACAGTGGACCATGTGTCTGAGCCTGCATTAGTCTTAGCTTTTAACTTCTGTGGTGACAAACAACAGTCAGCTAATGCTTAATGAATAGTGTTCACTCTCTACATGGCCATTCTCCTTCCCTTCCCTCAGGAAATCTCAGAAATTTTTAATCTGATCTGAAATGTTGGTTTGGAAATTGAAGTAAATGCATCTGCAAACGATTGCTGGTCTTTGTTTCCCGAGACAAAATCATACACAGAATATTATTAGTTAACACAGTGCATATGGTATGCAATTGGCTGTCGTCCACTCTCCCATCCACTTTGCTCTATGTTGTGTAATATTTATTAATTCTGTCTGTTTTGTGTGATGAAGGGTGATCCATTCTAGGGCAGGGTTGGACTATTATTTTGACTCAAAAGCCAGTAGTAGTATTGGGGTCACAGGCCAGGTCAGGATCGAAAAGGTTTTAGTATTGTGTGAACTTTCTGAGTAATGTATAAATAAAAGCTAAAATGCTCAAAAGGGGGATGATAATAGAAATTAACAGTATAATTTGGACAAGTTTAGCCGGCTGAATTAAAAAGCCAAACGGACCACATCTGGCCCCCGGGCCTTAGTTTTCCCCAAGTCTGGGAAAAGACCTTGGGAATGTTAATAACGGTGTAGTGTAGGATTTTGTAAAGAGTAAATGCATAATAACCATCTTTTCTCTTATCCTAGTAATATATGTATACATATATTTTATATTTTACAGAACAAATTTCCAATAAATGTGGTAAACATATTTAAATTGGATTGAAAAAAAAAAAAACCTGACAATTGTAAGAGACGGTAGAGACAATAGTGTTGTCCTACTCAAGGAGTCGCAGGCCTTAAGTTTGACACCAGTGCTATACATAGGATCAGTTTTTTTTTTTGCCATTGACTTCTTTAGAAACACTGGGACTCTCAGTTTGATGTTGTTTACCCAGATCTGGACTAGTCTGATGAATTCTCCTCTTGATCACCTTGGTATTCCACCACGTTACTAGTTAACTAGTTAAATTGCCACCCTTGTCTTTTAACTACTCTCCGGATGTTTTCAGCTGCTCCAACATTTATACTGATCCCCTTAATGTGAAGGAAAGTGTTCTTTACTAAAGTGGTTCCTTTCACTTCCTACATTTACCCAAACGTCAGAGGACAGAAATAAGAGCCTGTGGCTGCAGGAGTAAAATCACTCACTAACCACAGTCCATGTCGTGAACCAATATTGGTGCCATTCTTCAACTGTAATGATCCTAGACTTCTGGGTCTGAGAAGTCACTAATCAGGTCAAGAAACATTGATTGGCCTTAAGCATCACAGAGACAAGCAGTGAGCTTCCATGTTAGTCTGTTGTAGATAACCTGGAAACCCTTAATAAAAGAAAGAACTGTCAAGGCAGACATTTGTTCTGGAGAACTTCAACATTCAAATCAAAACTTGTGAAAGGAACCAAGACTGTGACACTAATCACGTGTCATCCAGATGGACAAAAGACAGATGGCAGCTGTCAGATTGTTATCACCATGTAGTTACGGTCCACAGAGACATGGAGACATGCCGTGACATCAAGATCCCAACATCTCATGGAATGTTCCAGTAAAATATATCTTCATAATCAATGAAGTGGACGTGCCAA
>JAFBJS010007342.1:139337-151880 GCA_016785265.1 Paraplagusia blochii
TCGTGTAAGCTAAGATAAATGGCAAGTAAAAGTCATGTATCAAACCCAAAATACTAAATTTCTAATTTCTAATCTATTATGTCATCTACTGGGAAAATGCAGGCATTGTACGGAAAAGTCAGAAGTTTAATTATAATATAAATAAATTATTTAATTTGGACAGGGATGGCGGGCCGCATTAAAAGGCTCAATGGGCCGCCTGTGGCCCCCGGGCCTTAGTTTGCCCACCCCTGGTGTAGGGCAACGTCTTCAAAAGAGAGAAAGATTGAATAATAATTCCATTTAGAAAGAGGTGCAAAGGTTTGTTGATTCAATCTTCCTGAAAGAACGAAGAGGAAATGCAGAGAAATAAATTCCCCGAACCCTTGAAGTGTTGTGTCTTTTATTCAAATATCCTGGTAGTGGTGTTTTACTTTGAAAAGATTAAACACATTGAGCTAAAACTAAACAGTCTAGTGGCGATCCATTCAAAACCGGTTACATATTTGATGTTTAATCTAAATTCCTAGTAGAGTAGAACTCCAAAAATGTTTTGCATATAGCTATTGATAGCAAACACATTATAGAGCTTGCTGGGGTTTTTTTTAATACGTTAAACGGGCGAGGCATGTGTTGAGATCTGACTCTGTGACCAATTCAGTGTGAGGTTATTCAGGGTAGGGATCTTATCAAACCCATCCTGACTGTTTACATTCCACAGTTGAAGAACATATGATGTCAGTTATGGTTCTCATGAAGTAAGAACACACAGTATGAAACTGTATGATAAGCTCTTTAACACATGAAACTACAAGCTCAGTGTGTAGAACCTGTTTAGAGAAGTAAGTTTGGGTCGTTTTCTTTCTCCAGAAAAGACACTGTGACTGACACTGTGTCATGTTGTTGTGTATGCATTCCTCCCTGTCATGGACGACGTTATGGAAACAGTTGTCAAGACAGAGTAACAGTAACAAGTAATGTAACTTTACCTGCATTCAAACTGTACAAACAATATACGAGCGCACACATGCACACATACATATATATGAATGTATATATAGATAAATATATATACACAGACATGGACACATTTACGTATTTACAATAATTTACGCTCTATTTATATATACTGTATATATATATACATATAGAGAGTGTAATTTATTGTAAATTTACATATTTTACACATTTATGTATTTACAATAAATTATGCTCTATTTATATATATATATAGAGCATCACTTATTGTAAATACATAAATGTGTGTGTGTACGTACAGTACATATATATATTTTATCTATATATGTACATATGTGTGTGTATATATTATATATAGTATATACATAGTGTATATACACACACAACATATACACACATACATACAAGCATATGTACAGTATATACATACATACATTTATACACACATATACATACATACATACATATATACTAACACACATACACACATTTATATAACATAATACATATATACATAAACATATACATATATATGTATATAGAAATATATATTCAAGTTTTAAGAGTTTGGACTTGGCTATTAAGTGTCCTATAGTTTTATATGAAGGGAGGAAGGAAGGAAAGAAGGAAGAAAGGAAGGAAGGAAGGAAAAGAGATAGAAGCCTTTTCTCCTCCTCCTCGGTTACATTTGCAGAAACACCCGATGATCATCACGTAGCTTCCATGAGCCAATGGATTAACTGGAAATCCATTCGCTGCAAATGTTGTCTGACAGCCGCTGGAAACAGCAGGCATGATAAACATCTAAAACTTCCAGCACAGCACCAAAAAGTGGGCCACGCCTGTCCACCCCTCTAGAACCCCACCCAGCTGGAGAGCACGTTCCCAGAATCCCCAGAGGGCCCGCGTCTTCATCTCCGCCTCGCTCCAATTGGCTGCCGGTGGCATGAGCGCTGGTATATCTTGGCATGTCATTGGCTGAGAGTGGGAATGTAAATAGTTGGCATTCCCTCAGCTGTGGGATACAGACAGGAAGCTGTGGCTCTGAATTTTAATAACCGCTGCTCGCATGCTTTAATCCACACCCTGCTCGCTGCTTCAGAACAACATTTTGAGGTTTTGCATGAACCAGTGAAACGTCGTCGGTATCTCTGTCCCCTGTGTGCATGCAGTCAAGCATGTAAAAAAAATTGGAAAAGCTTTTTTGTGTTGCTTTGAAAAATATTCCAATGTGCTCCGCAAATACATTGAAAAGCAAAACCATTGTTATTCATATTTCTATTTGTACCAGTCACGGCTTCTGACTATTTTTCAGTCTCTGCAGTATTTGGAATCATTTTTTTTTTCACTTCCCTCTATTCTACCTCTGTTCATGTCAATGCCCTTGAGGGGGCACCGTTTCCTTCTCAGGCACATTTCAATCCATTCAAGCCAAAAATAGAATATTAAACTCCATACAAGCGTGTGAGTGCAAGATAAGGGGAAGAAGGGAGGACAAAGTTTGGTCATATATCAAAGTGAAGCGTTGCATTAAACTCAACTCTCCTATAATTGCACACGCTGCCTACCTCCATCAGTCGCGCTGCAGACGGACGGGTCTCGGGGTTTTTATCCAGACATTTCTTCAGGAAGTCGTTGAACTCCTGCGACCTTGAACGACATGAGAAAAGGGATTAATCCAAAACAAAGAGGAAGAAAAGGGAAGAGAGTGGGAAGGAATGAAGGCATGGTTTCCACAAGAACAAATCACTCCCAGATATGTCACTGAGGACAGGGCTCATCTCTGTGAATAGTTGTATTCCCTTAATAGTGCAAGTGTTCCCCAAAGCCCCGGGACATGGACCAGCACCAGTACATAGGCCAGCTGGTACCGAGCCACGCAGAAAGAATACGCAACTTATTATTTTAGTTAGTACAATGTTCTTATCTTTTCTTGGCTCGTTTTATCTTTTGACAGCTCACAGTTTAAGCATTTCATGTAAAATAAAAACAGGAGGCAGAGCTGGAGGGGGAGGAGTTAAAGACGCTGGGATTCTCTTTATGAGAGACAAGGATGGACAGGATCAGGAATGAGATGATTAGAGGGACAACACAGACAGGAAGGTTTGGAGAAAATGCTAGAGAGGCCAGGTTGAGATGGTTTGGACATAGTATAGTCCGGAAATTACGGTAGTTGGTGTTAAGAGTCAAGGATGCAATCAAATCTCACCATTTGTGCGGCTGCTCTAAGGTGGGAGGCTCCGACTTGGCGATCTTCAACAGGACCCTCATGGGGTTGAGTTCGTGGTGCGGGGGTTCAATCTGGGCGAGCTCTATCAGCGTTATTCCCAGAGACCAGATGTCAGCCTTGTAGTCATAGGGGGCGTCCTTAATGGTCTCACACATCACCACCTCTGGAGCCATCCTGGAAGGACAGGGAACAAGGACAAATTCATGACACAGAAATTAAAAGACATTTTTGTAGCCTTTACATGTCCGCAAGTTGATTCAGGAAAAAAAATTATATTCCGAGTGGCTTTCCTGAACGAGTCAACACCAAACACCATGCATCTCCGTTCAGGTGCATTTGTTGACACCTGCAGATTTGAGCTCCTCGACTTGGAGAAAAGGATGCGATTATTTCCCGTTTGTTCTTTGCCGCTGCTCTTATCGCTGCATTCATGGAAAACACACACTTTCGATGTTATTTCCAGGGCTGCGCCTCATTGTGCAACACAAAGGGCAGGGTCAGGTGGGAGGGTGGGATCACCGATGGTTATTGACCTACACTGGTCAATTGTTAACCGACTATGAGTCCATTCACATGGAAGAATGCTGCAGATCATGGTTCAGTGTCAGGGTGGAACGTTTATAAGGTAACGACGGAAGGTTGGAGTTAAATGTTTATGGGTGTGTCGTGTTTACACTATGATTGATATTTCACCCGGAACCATTTACATTTCCCCTTTAATGCATTATTTATATGGGTGGAGTGAGATACTGTTCTACTCACCAGTACGGTGTTCCAATAAAGGAGTCTCTTCTCTGCAGAGTTTTGTTGTTTTTTGCAGACACGCCAAAGTCGGCTACAAAGAGAAACATTCTTAAAAGAATTGAACATAAATCTATACATTTATAATAAATATCTACATATGTATTTTAATTTATTAATATGTTTATGTATATACAAAGACAGACAAGCAGAAATATGCAAAATTAACACAACAACATAGTCAGGAGTCATAAATATGTGTTCTTTTCTCCTCTCTAAGCCAGAGCATTATGACGGCTAAGTTCTGGCTGAGAAGTGTTTGGCAGGAGCTTTCGCTCGCGAGGCTGCAGAGCCGCTGTGGTTTTTACGGGCTGCAAATCAAACTCCTCGACGTCTCAGACAAACGTGTCACTACATCTGCTGCAGCCTCACGCTTTAGACTTTAGCCTTTGCAGAAAACATAAAAAAAAAAAAAAAAAACAGAGCAAAGGTCCTTCCTCCGTATACCAATCACTCGGATACAAAACCTGTGCTTCCACATTTTAGAGAATGTATTTGAATTTACAAAGGAACCAAAAGTGCAGACCCAGGAAGTGACATTCCTCAACATCTACTGCAAAAACATTGCTGCGTCACTGGGTGGAACCGACACCAAGTGTCCCCAAAGTCAAAAACTGTTTATTCAAGAACGATCACATGATTCTGATGTTTATATTTAATTCACCGCACAACTAAATATAAAAGCCTGACTGCAATAAGTAACTGGTGTTAAGTTGTTGGAACAGAGGAAAACAAAAGAGTTCAATATCAACAGTATCACGGCCTGTCAAACGACCACGGGAGTGTCCACAGCCACGGGTGACCTTAGAGGTATTTAATTGCCCCCTTGTTTGGATCGATGTCTAGTGAGATAAGTGACTCAGTCAGAGGTTGAATATGTTACAACCGGCAACTCCCTGTGATTATGTCGGGCTGTAATGTCCACGGAAAGATTCAACGATGATGAAACTCATGGTAGTTCTGGATCAAGGATTTAAGGCTGAACATAATTTCAGTTTGAATGATGAGCTGGCAGTTGACTTTGGTCTTTGGGAAAAGTCAAACCAACACCAACAGCGAACAAAATGACACAAAAAAAAGCTGCTGCTAAATTTAGTGCAGCCCTTCCCAAATAGTGGGGCGGGTCCCCCTCTGGGGACGTGGTTTGCTGCCGGCAGGGGGAATGAGGGGCTCTAATAAAATATGGCAGACTGGACAGAAATGTACTACTGCTTTTTGCTTAAGTGATACAGCACTTACAGTCACTAGGGGGCAGCAACTCGTAACATGGTTAATACAGATTATAGCATACATACTACCAGGCTACAACATGTAACCTGAAGGCCAATTTCTGTATGATTCGTCCAGGTCATGGACCAAGGGAGCAGAACCCTCTTGGATGAGATGTGAAACATTTTCTAGGAAAATTCCATGACCACTTTATCTAACAAAACAGTTCTTCCCCAGTCGGTTATGTACATAATCCATAAAAGTACTTGAAATACTTTCAAAAGAATCATGTCAATAAATGAGACCAAATGTTGGAACAACTCTCTTGAACCTTGTAAACAAAGACCAGAACCATCTGTCATGAACGCAAATGCAGCACAGCTGAGTGAGGTGCAAAATTTGTGGGAAAGGACTAGACTTCTAAGAATGCAGTCTCCCCTCACAATGCTCACTTATTATACTCCTACGGCATACCAGGAGGGGCGCAGGGCAAGAGAACGAGAAGAAGGAGAGTGAGTGAGTGACAGGGGAAAGCGAGGAAATGACTGTCTCAAAGATAACCTGCAATTTTGCCGCTGACAGAATGTAGAGCTTATATGTGAATTTCTGTCACGCATCATTTTGGCAGCTCAACGGTTTTCCCACTCAATTGTAGGAAGGCAAGAGAAATGAATGTTGTATAAACCCTCATCCATGAATTCTCACAAGCTCTATTTGGTAGGAACATTTTAGGACCAACATATTTCTATCAATCTTCTCCATCTTCTTTTCCTTCGGCTTGTCCCTTTTTCAGGGGTTGCCACAGCAGGTCAACAATTTCCATCTCAATCTGTCCTCTGTATCCTCAACCCTAACTCCAACTACCTCCATGTCCTCCCTCGCTGCATCCATGAATCTCCTCTTTGTCTCCTACCTGGTAGCTCCATCTCTAGGATCATTCTTCTACCAATGTATCCACTGTCCCTCCTCTGAACATGTCCAAACCATCTCAATCTGTCTTCTTTTTCTCCAAACCTTCCTGTCTGTGTTGTCCCTCTAATCACCTCATTCCGTATCTTGTCCATCCTTGTCTCTCCTGAAGAGAATCTCAGAATCTTTAACTCCTCCACCTCCAGCCTTCTATTCCTAGTGTCTCTAATCCATCCATCATGGCTGGTCTCACAACTGTCCTATAAACCTTTCCCTTCACCTTAGCTAACGTCCCTCTATCACAGATCCCTCCTAACTCATTTCTCCAGTTGCTGGTGATAATGCATGAGCTTTAGTCCTTACCAAGTTTGATGTCTCCATCCAGCATGAGGAGAATGTTACCGGCCTTCAGGTCTCTGTGGATGATCTTCATGCTGTGGAGGTAGTCCAGTGCTTCCAACATCTGGCGACAGACCACCTTAATCTGCGGCTCTGTCAGACCACGATCCAACTCTGATACAGGGAGAAGGAGCAGGATTTAGGAGGAGACGAGTGGTGGAGAGAGAGAGAGAAACCAGAAGGATGGATAACAGGACAATGAGAAGCTGAGAGACGTTTAAATCTTTCTGTCTATATTTGGACATTGACGTGATTGTGAAGTAATGTGAAAACATAAGTTAAACAAACACCACGAGGCGACGCATATCAAATGTCGCTGATACAGTTGCTGGAAATAATCCCAGATCACAGTGAGTCAAATCCACCATCGAGCAGAATCTACTCCATGGTGTCTGTGTTTGGTTTGCAGCAGGGACAGTTCTGAGTGTGAGGATTATCTTCTGAAAACAGACCAGGGGGATTTTCCCACACGTTGGTGGAGGTCTCCATCATGCCTGACTGAACACTTATAGTCCAGGACTGCTCTTCCCAAAGACAACAGGACCATATCATAAAGGTCTTTGCTGCAGATGTTACAGCCTTGGAGGGTCAGAGAGGGGAAATGGAGAGAAGACGAGACGCCTACCGAGCATTGTGGCATCCACAGCTCCTCCAGGACAGAACTCGATCATGATCTACAAGGAAGAAGAAGAAGATTTATGTTCAAACATCTAAAAAAAAAACAGAACGGAACATTTGTTTATGTTTCAGCCTGAAACATAAAAGTGTTGGTTTACACCAACTGTACCAGCACACACACACACACACACACACACACGCGCACACACACACACACACACACAGTTTGACCGTCTAAATTACTGTCAAAATATTTAGTGTCAGATTAGCATAGTAAGTAAGTGAAAGCAAACAGTGGAACACATTCCTCAGATGGTGTCCCCTGGGACAAACTGCAACCTCCGACGATGACTCGTCATTTCTCTTCTGACCAAGTCGCTCTGCCTCCAACTACTGAACTGGATATTTTTATTTCAACGTTAAGTACAAGTGCGGAAGAAGATAAAATATCACGAATGTGTAAATATACACGCAACTGTATTTTCTAGACTATAAGTCGCAACAGCCAAAAAATGCATAACTGGTTGCTCCAGACTCACGGACCAGGGATGGTGCCCTCTAGAGGCCATCTGTGGGAAAATATCCGACATGTACATTTTCAGTAGATAGGTTTGTGTGGAGGGAAATTGTGGGCCAACTGTGTGAGGACGATACTATGCTCAGGCCACCAAAGTGGTAACTTGGTGGTAGGGGGATTTGAACCGGGGGCCAAGTCCATTTCCTTAGACACTAGGCCCTGGTACATACAGTACATTAATGTACCAGATACTGGTACATTTACATATATTTTAATGTACAAGTTGCTCAGCCAGGAAATGGAAAAAATTGTGACTTTTGTTAAAAAATCATAACTTATCGTGATTAATTGTCAGGCTGGCAATGATTAATCAGAATAATGCTCGTCAAGTATAAGAGACAGATCCAGAGGGACCTAAGTACTACCTACCTACCATCTACCTACCTACCTATCTATCTATCTAGGTTCCATAGTGTTCGGTCGGTTCTGTGGTCCAGTGGATACCAGCCAGGAAATGGAAAAAATTGTGACTTTTGTTAAAAAATCATAACTTAACGTGATTAATTGTCAGGCTGGCAATGATTAATCAGAATAATGCTCGTCAATGAGGATCATCAAGGTCATGGTCAAGTTTAATCTTAATGTCCAGTTGCCTAACAAAACTCATTTTATTACTCTGACAGTCCGAACCTTCATCCTGACCTCCTACACCAACAAATCATTCTGTTGTAAACATCATAAACACCTGATCTACTAACTTGGCAGGAAGCACGGATTAGCCAAGGATCAAGCCGGGAATACCTTCAGGGTGAGCTCACTTTTATTTCTGGTTCTACCTACTATGACAACAAGGTGAAAAGAATCTTCCTGGTGTTGAGCAGGTGTTGGGTTTCATCACAGACAAAGCAGAACAGAAAACAAACATCTAGACGCACCAGACGCTCCAGGCTGTGATCAGTTCAAGGAACTATACAAACAGTGGCCGAGCAGAAAAGGATGACTATCAATGTTGGCATCAGATGTTGACTGAAACTGTGGACTTTTTTCCAAGGACAGGATAAGGAAATTATATCAAGAATGGTGTAAGATTATCTTTATTATACTCTCAGTGACTTCACAAAGCCTATTATTTTAACTCATTTTAATGCATTAAAATCTATATTTTCGATTGTGAAAATATACAACACTGTATTTTCAAATAAAAACAATAAAAGTTAAATTCATATTTCAGGGGGGAATTTCTTTTTTTCTCCTCTACTGACAAAACTCCAGGTCACATGTCGTACTGCTGAAAAATATGTGGCCTAACAGGACAGGCTGGTTGAATAACATACCCACCATGGGCTGAACATAACCACAGTTACAAGTTTGAAGTATATCATACACATACTGCGAAACTGACTGGATACACTTGCAGTATTTTCAACTCAGTATGTTGAAAAAACATTTCATCTCTATTAGTTACAGGAGAACGGTTTCGGTTGACTGTTTTTCACTCACTTTGGAGGTTGTAAATCGCAGGCCCCCTAAGCCCTGTGGGTTAGTCAAGCATCGTTCCACAATAAATTTCGATTCCCTACACCTTTTCTAAAACTAATCTGAGCTAGACCCACTTGGACGAACTAAAAAAAGAATTCTGCTGACAGCGGTTCCGTGACTTAAACCCACTTTGCCAGAGCTCAGAAAAGACACCGATATGTGCATAATGTCGTTTCTAAAAAAAAAAAAAGAGACTGACAGTGAATCTTCTGGAACGTCATGAACCCAACGGTAACTTTTAAAGGTGTGTGAAATGCAAAACAGACAAAACACACCAATGTTTTAGCTGAGAAATGTCATCAATAGCATTGAGTTCACTTTATTTCCTTTCGCCACCCATTTAACTACCAACTAAACGCCTGCTCATGAACCAAAAGCAAAAGTAAAGATGTATCATGACGAAAAGTTCTTGCTTTATTTTATGTTTATTTGTCATCGCAGGTTTAAAACAACCTAACAATATGGATTAGTGAGAGAGACAGACGGATGTAAGACAGAAGTAAGTTAGACAGATGGGCAAACTAAGGCCCAGGGGCCGGATGTGGCCCGTTTGGTGTCTTATTCCGGCCTGCCCAACTTTATATTATCATTATCCTTCTACCTTTTCCTTGCAAAGCCAGCATTTGTAAATGTATTGGGCTAAATGTATTGCCTTTATTCAATACTTTACTCATCATTTATTTTTCAATATTCAATCTTTCTGATCCAGATCTGGCCCGTGACTCAAATTTTAGTACCAGCTGTGGCCCCCCCCGAGTCAAAATAATTGCCCAGGCCTATTCTGGAGTGCGCTACATAAAATCAAGGAAGGGAAAACGGACTCTGCAGGAGCAAAGATCTGAGTCACTGGAAATCTAACAGTACCCGTAGGAACTACTTTCTTCCATGGATAATGAATATACAATTTTTCGATTCTCAAAAATACCCCAGCACAAAAAAAAATGATTTGCCAAACTTGTTACCACTAAAGATTATCATTTGGTTGACCCTCCTCCTTCCTGCCTCCGTCTGCTCCTCCTTCTCCCAAATGCTGATGCCAGCAGTCCCATCCCATGATAAAGACTTTCTTTTTCCCTCACGATGTGGGTCGATCTGACTCACACGCCTGAAGACGAGATTGTTCCTGTAAATGAACAAACAGCCTTTCTCTTCCCCTCTGTCTTCTCCATTCTCTCTCTCGATCTCACTCAGAAGAAAAAAAAAAAAATGGGTGGGTCAGCAGAGGAATGCATGGCCCTCATAACGACCTATAGTCCACCCAACCAGAGGTTACCAAAGTCTGACCGCCGACCGCTGGACCAGGCAGTTTAGGCTTTAAAATATGGTGCTGGTCCAATTTGACATGTCTTAAAAATGGAGCTGTTGCTTAGATGTCCCCGTCTGTGCCCTTAAAGTGGTTGTCCAAAATGTTAGTCCCTGAATGCAGCATGAAAATACAATCCACAAGAGTCACACATGTGCATGTATTTAAACCCACCATAGATCACGTGAACTGAACGCTGCAAACACAGACGTTTTCAGTCCAGTGGTGACGAAGTGGGGGACGTTCACCTCTGAAGCTCAGGAATTCCAGCTATGACCGACACAACCAGGAACAACACATACACAGCTGTGTGTGTGTGTGTGTGTGTGTGTGTGTGTGTGTGTGTGTGTGTAAGGGGACTCCATTGTTCCTTTAGTTTCATGACTATTTGATATTTTGTTATTCAGAAGGATCGGTTTTCTTAACTCTGTAACACCTCAGACTGTCATAAACATACAACCCTAGTGTGACAGAAAGAAGATGAATAAAAAATAAATCTTAAAGGAAGTTCCTTCAGTGAGTCATAAATAAACTCAACCTGGATAATGATACTCTCTGTAACTTCTATTGTTAACTTCCACTCTATAAAACATGTAATAATAGGCTTCAAAGTATAAACTACATGTTAATTATCTGCTATTGGAGAAAAAAAACAAACCTTTTAATGATTATCTTTGCTGACACCAAGTCAGCAGAGATTTTTGCAGCCCTTAATTTTATACAAATGTTTCACTATTTTTCCAGAATAACTTTATTTCATGCATTTCTTCTGCACAGTATAGTTACAAAAACACTAAAGTGAAGGGGAAAAAAAACAGGTCTTTCTATTTCTGTGGGTGTTCTTTGACATTCAGCTACCCTGTGATTGGTCTTACCCAAAGCTTGTTTTCAAAGTAGAAGGCATCCAGCAGTTTGACGATGTAGCGATGGTCACATTTGGCCAGGATGTCGATCTCCACCATGTAGTCTTCCAGCTCTTCTTCACTTTTAGTCTCGATGACTTTGGCTGCAGCGAGGGCATCCGTCTCTTTGTTTCTGGCCTAAGAAGACAAGGGAGACGATAAATTCAACATGTGCGAGTCATGACGGGACTGTTGCATTCACTTTCCACTGTTATAAAATAAAATGTTTTATCAAACACACTGAAAACACTGAATCCCTGGGGAAATTCTTTCTCTCGACTCCCAGCAAACTCCTAGTGTCTTTGTTCCTGCTCAAGATAATCCTCTTCAAATATACACAACGCAAATTGAGGAGACAGAACGGTTTGAGCAAAAACACCACATCCTCCCTACACAATTTGGGGAATGGACCAACCATGAAACCTCATTGTAAAACACGCTCGCAGACGTGAAAAATAACCCAGTGTTTCAAAGCAATGTCTGTAGTGCAATCTGACCACCAAGGCCACACAGTGACTCAGCGGGAGACACGAGGTGCCGGACACGATGTTCAATCTTTAACAATCACATCTTGGTTGAGGTTTGATGTTTTGTTGTTTCAAACACACATATACTGCATTTTAGAGAACATGGCCGTGAGTCATGGAGGCGTTGGATAATATGCACTGCATTTTCATTTTGACACTGACCTTGTCATACTCAATCAGCCCTGCATAACATCCTACTACAGTGACGAAAAAACAATCTTAAAACTCCCTCGTTTTCTATCATTTCCTGAACAAGACATTAAAGAAAACAGCTGCATATTTTCAATGACTGTTGCATCGACCGAGTCTTTCACAAAACTTTCATATCTGTGACATGTCTGTGAAGATTCTCCTTTATTCAGGCCATGATATCCAAAAAGGGTTTAGTTGTTTAGTGTAGGTTTGACCACAAATCTGGAGTGGTCTAGACCAGTGGTCCACAACCTTTTTTGCGGCACAGACCAGTTAAATATTTTGTACTATTTTCACGGACCGGTCGTTAAGTTGTGGCAGATAAATACCTCTTAATAAAATTAAATTTCTGGTGTTCTGAAATATTTTCCTACCTATAAAATCTTCCTACCCAAATTAACTGTGCATGGACACAACAAAGATTTCTCAAGTGTACACAG